>CM059265.1:5106153-5151153 GCA_030347295.1 Setipinna tenuifilis
TCTTTTTCTCTGATTTTAAACTTAGAAAGTATCAATTTTAACAGTAGAAAGAAAAACAATGAACATTTTGTTTAATTCCCAAACCACTTATTCTACAGTTCACATAATCAAGAAATCTGCCTTGTCTTCAGAAGGAGGAGGGTGCATGTGACGTATGCCGTAAAGCACTCAAATTTTGTAGTTTTTTTGGCTGACATGGTTCCTACTCACACCCCGAAGTTACACAGTACCAGTGTAGGCCCTACAGACACTCTTAAGCGATAAAAGGTGTAATTAGATCTATCGTGACTTATTGTACCATCAGTATGGTTTTCAAAATATATTTTGAAGGCTAAAAAACTACAAAGTGTTGCTTTAAAAGACAATGATTAATAACTGTATGGTTTTCTTTGACTGCTGGTGACAGGACTCCCAATATTACAGCACTGTAGAACACTGCAGATGTCCCCTACCTTCCAGAATCAGGTATGATGCTGAAACTGTGCCTGTCACATCAAACCAGGGGCAAAATTAAGCTAATATCGTGTAATGTGAAAGTGCCATTAAACAGGCATAGTGTTATCATCACAAGGCTCCTGTCCCTGTTGCATGGGTCAAAAGCTACACAACCTCTTCAGTAGCACAAAGTAGTTCTCTACTTTGATGTCAGAAATCTGTTAAAATAGCTTTGCTTTATATCTGTTTGGCCTGTCTTGGCTGTACCGTAATATACCTGCAAACGTAACTCACATTACAGTATGCAAAGACTTTTAATGATAGGATATAGATTCAAATGTGCTGAAGTTCTCTTTTAAGTAGTCTATGAGAAACTGTTAGGTAGTGGAGCAAGCTGCCCCACACTGTTTCTAGCTTACAGTGGGCTGTGTAAAAGAACTGAGAACTAAATAAAGTGAGAGTGCAAATAAATCATGAGAAGATATTCTCTGAATGTTATAAGAAGAGCTATGTGTTTACAAACACCTAAAATCGGTAACAGTACCTTTAATCCATCAGGAAATAATGCAAATTGCAAGCATTTACACTGACTTAACTTAATCTGAATCTGTATATACTCTGAGATGCACAAGTGTCACATAATGACACGCACACAATGGTTACCGGCAAAGCCACAAAGCCATCCTTTGTAAACAGCCCAAGACTCTGACTATCAACATGGTCTTTCTGAGACAAGGGGAAGCTTCTAACACACCAATTCAATGTCACCAAAGCAGGGTAGGGAGCCTCATGTTTATGCTTTAGTAAAAATCATTCAGCTGTCTAGCACATGCCAACACATTTTCCAGTAAGCATACATAAGAAATTGTGGCTCATGCATGAGGGAAACCTTGGAGGCTGTTTCTTTAGAGGCCTTATTAGACATCCTAGAGCTAGTATTATGCAGTGGTGATGTCGTGATCTCTCGATTATGTGTAAACACATATTTATCAGCAAGTGCCACTGCACAGACTGGTTATATATCCACTAATGTGAGTAGAAACAGACTGTGGAATGTAGACCTGAAGTGAGACCCAACTCTTCTGTGAGGTAGGACAGGAGTAACTATACACATATACATGGCTTTACTTTTCTTGTAGCTGTTGCATGCTACTTGCATGCCCTACTGAAGGAAAAGAGAGTAAAAAAGATTTCTTCATCTCTTATTTCTCTCAAACAAGACATGAATTAAATGGTAGATTCAGTATTAAACCTCATTCTAAGGTTTAACATATCGCCTCTGTTGTAATAAAAGGTAGATCTCAACAGAATGACAGATCTTCAGTTTTAAGTCAATGTGTAGACATCCCAATATTATTTTTTTTCAAGACATTTTTGTTTATCATCACATTAAAATAAAACACCTGAGCATATACATGTCTGAATTTTTTTTACATTCTTTAAAAAAATTAAAGATAACAATCTGTGATTAAATAATACACACATTTATGATTGGTTTGGTGTAGGTGTGGTACTGTTTTACAAGACTGAAGTTGAATGCATCACAAACTGTCCCTTGTCAAATCAGATTCATCTGTATGGCAAAAGATATCATATTCCCTTTGTTGGAACAGTAGAACATTGTGCCTCACACCAATGCGTTAGCAAGAAAGCAGGAGAAAATCTGTGTTATGTGTTAATGCAATTATCCTTAGATGCTCTCTAAGGTCTAGATCGTCAGATTTCATAAACAGATCTGTCTCTGAGCATAATGTGAGGAGAGTTTTTACAGGAGTAAAGCGCAGAAAGGCAGCTGGTCCAGATGGTATGGTTGGGAGGATGTTAAAATCATGTGCTGAACAGTGCACCTGTTGGTGGCACCTGTTTTTACAACTATATTCAATCTATTCTTGAAAATCCACTGTTTCCAGTTGCTTTAAGAGAGAACCACCATCATATCTGTACCTAAGAAGGCCAACTCTAGCTGTTCAAATGTCTACCGCCCTATAGCTTTGACTTCAGTTGTAATTAAGTGTTTTGAAAAACATGTTAAAAACATCATCTTTTCATCAGTGCCCATTAGACCCTCTTCAGTTTGCCTATCATTCAAATAGGAGCACTGATGATGCCATCTACCATGTCCTTCACTCCACTCTCCACTCATCTGGATAAAGGGAAGGGGAATCATCCATGGCTATTGTTAATTGACTACAGCTCAGCATTTAACACCATAGTGCCCACTAAATCAGCAAGCTTAAAAATCTTGCTCTAAGTCCTTCATTTTGCTCATGGATCCTTAAATTCCTGTCAAATAGACATAAAACAGTAAAGATTGGCTGCTGCAGCTCCAGCATAATCACCCTCAACACTGGTGCCCCCACGGATGTGCTCTGAGTTTGTTGCTCTACTCCCTCTACACCCACGACTACACTGCCACTCCCAATTCCAACTCTATAGTAACATTTGTTAATGATACAGTTGTGGTATGACTCATCTCCAACGACGATGAAACAGCCTACTTAAAGGAAAACAAGGTGTTGTCATCATGGTGCAAAGAAAATAGCCTTGAGCTCAACATCACCAAAATTAAAGACCTGGTGGTAGACTTCTAGAGGAAGAAACAGCCACATTACACTCCACTCAAAATCTATAGTGCCCCAGTGGAGAAACTTTATGGCTTTAGGTATCTTGGAGTTCACATCTCTGAAGATCTGTCATGGTGACCACACATCTCCACCATGGTGAAAAAGGCAAGACAACGTCTGTACCATCTTAGGAGGCTAAGGAAGTTCAAAATCCCTTCTGAGCTAGAGAAGACTTTCTATACTGCCACTATAGAGTCAGTTATTTCTGGGAACATCTGTTATTGGTATGGCAATTGCACCTCTAAGGACAAGATCGTTGTGCACAAAAAAAATCGCTGTGCCAAAAAAAAACCTGCCAGGGTTACAGGGCATATATTTTAGGCAATGTCAAACTAGGGCAAATAACATCATCAATGATATACACCACCCCAATCACAATAGCTTTCAAAGGCTGCCCTCTAGAAACCGGATCTGTTCTTTTCAGACCAGAACTGAGAGACTAAGAAGAAGCTTCTTCCCCCAGGCCATATGGTTTATGAATACATAACTTCCTAACTACATAACTTCAACTCATTTGTTTATTCATTTTATTTTAAAATGTTACTTGGTTCTGAATTATTTTTATTTAAAATATCTTAATACTTTTTCTTAATTGGTTAAAATATGACTGTCAGACCAGAAGCCTGTTGAAATGTTCTGAGGCATCTGAGGGACAGCATTCAGTGCAATCACCCGCAGAATTTAAATAAGCAAAACAGAGTCAAATTCATATATGCTTCCCTTATTCACAATCTGGTGAGTTGGAAAAGATGTGACAGGCCTTTCAAAGTAGACCCGACAAGTTACAATTATGCCTTTAGGAAACTGAATATTTGATACAACAGAGGAAATTGGTGCTTAATTGGAAAAGATGTGTCAGGTCTTTCAAAATAGGGGTGACAAGTTATAATTATGCAGACACAGACACACACACAAATGTCCTACATGAACAGAAGCTGTTGCACCCGTTTGCTTTCCCCCCTTCTTCTGAATATCTACATGCACAGCTCAGAAAATAAGTACAGGCTATGTGTGGGGCTGTGCTTGTGGCTCTGTGTGTGTAGCTGTTTGTGTGTGTGTGTGTGTGTGTGTGTGTGTGTGTGTGTGTGTGTGTGTGTGTGTGTGTGTTGATTTATCTTGTTAGTTCATCTGCTGTAATTTTACTGGACATTGCAGCCAGCTGCTGAAAGGTGCAAAGCTGAAATATGAGAGTAACTGTGAGTGATGGGTTAAGTGAAGCCAGTGGTGACAGGACAGGCATAGAGTGAAGGACCAGACAGGCAGCCAGAACACTCACTAAAGGGATTCAGCAGACTTCATTCGGCTGGCGCTGAATAGAAAGTACAAAAAACAGTTGTAATGTACAACAAGTTAAGAATTGGAGCTTAGGTTTTAGGTGTGAAGAATATATTATTTTGACGATGCTTTCTGTTCCCTAGAGATGTATGGGCAGGCATGTGACGCAGGGTTATACTGAAGTCTACAGGAGACTCAGACTCTGTCCTGTGTTCAAGCAGCAGAAATGATACCTTCACCTAGTGTCTGCTTAGGATTTGGAAACTGTCCAAAACATCTCTGTCTAACACTGTCAACCTGAGGGATTCTTGTGTTGGAGCTGTCTTGGGTACTATCTTACTCTGAGATCTAGACAACAGAGGCCACTGCTCTTGAGAAACATGGTGCAATATGAATCTGCCTCAGGCGGCAGGACTAGGGCAGGCATGGTGGTCCTCCTAATCCCTAACTCCCCACTCTTACCTTTGAGCACTACAGGAGAAAATAAACCCAGGATGCACAGAGAAACTCAAACTGAACTGAGTGGACACATCTAAAGTAATCAGAATTTTTTAACATGTGACAATCACAGGGCCAGAATAAATACTGTGTGTGTATGTTCCAATACAGTAAATACTGTAAATCGGTAGCACCCTCTGCAGTGGACTTCACAGGATATTCAGACATATTGTGTAAAAATTGCAGCAGGGAACCGTAATGTTTAGTTCTAAGAGAACTACATAGGGTGCAGTGAAGTAGGGAACGTAAATACAGGGTAAGTACTGGGACACATTTTAAATCCTTATATCTTGGAATCTAAAAATGATAGAGCGTAACACATATATTTGTTGGAAAGCTGACATTAAAGACATCTAAAATGTAAGGGTAGGTTTGGAAAATCATTATTTTTTTTTACAAAAACACAGCCAAGAACATTTCAAACTATAGACCTAAATTAAAAATTATGAAGAGGCCAGAGCTTGGGCTCATTAAAGAAATCCATTCTGCTGCAGCGTGGTGGGGAGCTACGCACAGAGCTTAATCATATCGATACTATTTAACGATCATTATATTAGAATTTCAGTTGGCACTCCTTCACAAAAATGCCGCTATAACTGAAAATGAAGGTTAAAAACACTTAATGTGTCAAACATCTATATCATAACAAGGATTAACACGACATTCCAAATAAATCATTTAAACACATCTAGTCCTGTAAAGTTAACTTGTATTTTAGACCCTGTACAATGAATAGGGAGTAGGGAATACAGTGTAGGGACCATTCCAGAATCTCGGAATGTAGCCTGTGTAATCATCATACTAAGGCCCTGTACACACGTAGCTGAGTATTTTTAAAAATGGATATTTTTAGTCCTTGTTTTTGAAAATGACATCGTACACACTAGAATGTTTTTAAAATATCTCTATACACATCCACCCAGATAAATACACTGTTTTTGCTATACACTGTTTTCTATCAGGCCAGCCAATCAGACATGCCATACGCACCCAGGTCACAGGTTCTTTGCCATGCTGCCATCTGGCAAGTGCTTCAGGAAACTGTCTAGCCGCACGATGCTGAAGAACAGTTTCTACCCCACTGCTATCACTGCAATAGGTCTTGCTGCACCCACTCCCTTAGCATCCCTGCCTGCTCCTGTATGTGTGTGTGCGTGTGTGTGCCTGAAGTGTTCCAGCCCAGGGAAACTTACTCAATGTGTGTGTGTCTGTGTGTTACCCCCCACAATGTGCTGCCTATGCATGTGCGTGTGTGTGTCTTAAGTGTCCCAGCTCTGGGAAACTTTACTAAAGACACATCTGTCTTGTGTTTTCTTTCCACCATAGTATTATCTGCTTACTACTGCGTTTTAATTTTACTTATGTAGTCCTACCTATTTCTGTTCTTTTTCGGATCTACTGTTTCTTCTTGTGCATCTGTGGGCTGTTCTAAATGACATCTCACTATACTTTCTATAGTGAAAATAAAGACTTCTACTTATACTTCAGGAGTCTGAAAAGGAACAGGCAAGAAAAAATATTTTTCCATAGCTCGCCCACTAACTTGAAGAATGGAAACAGATCTGTACTCCTAACCTATTAAAATTAACGTTAAGCTATGGTAAATGTGGAGTTGCTATAACTGTATCCAGCAATGAGTTGCAGTGAATGATGAATAGACTCACTTCAGAATAACCATCAGTATTAATTTGCCAAGACACCTTTGCTCAATCATGAAAACCTCTGTTATGATGACACAGACAGGTGATTTTTGACAGCTAAAAACAGTAATTCCTGCTTGTTAACTTTGTGAAGCACTGCTAAGTGCTAACCCTAGGTTTGCTCTAAGTTGCCAAGAGCCAGCTAACATTTTAAGGGGTCTTGTTTGCTTAAGAAGTGGATTGCCACCTGAAACGTAAGGAGATGAAGAAATTTAAGTTAAAGTTAAAGCCCCCCTGTGTAAGTTTGTTGTTTAAGAATTAAAAAGAAATGATTTACAAGTATTACCTCAGTATTTACCTACATCAAAAAATCGCAGTCTTCTGGTAGGCTTTTCATTCGGCATTCATATATACATTGCATTGGCTATGTCAACGCAAATCGCCATGTTGAGTTGCCATCTTGAAAATACATGCCCTAGCAGAGTAGTGAAGACAGCTTCACCTTTTCCGTTTTTACATTAATTGGCAGCGGGCGGAAGCTAGCAAAGTCACAGGGAGAAACTTGGGAAAAACAATTAAGTGTTTTGAAAACTCTCAAGATGGATGATCATTCATATTATCAAATGTAGCCTACATTGAGCAGGGCCCATTGCCAAGAAAACGGAAAAGAGAAAAAAACATAGAAGACCCCGCCGACACTCCAGAACACAAGTAAACAGCTTTTCTCAAATGGTAAGAGTTAATGAAGGGAAGGAATTTCCAATGAGACTGTGACATAGCCTGCTATCTTCTCGACAAGTAAATTGAATGTTTTTCTTGAACGTTTTTCTTTCTTCTCGACAAACTAAATTGAACGTTCTGTAACAGTTGAACAGTTCTGTAAACTTTTAAGAAAAGGGCAGACATTAGAAAGGCTGACATTATCTTTTTTGTAATTGCTTGTTGTCAGTGTTACAAAACAGGCAAAACCTAATGGGATGCTAACTTGAAAGAAATTGTTCAAGGTTGCATTCCCTTTATGTCAAATAAAACGGTTGTATAATATCCATGCTATTTACCGTCTTGTACATGATATTATGGGCTATACTCATAGTGTCTTACAGTGCCTTGTAACCCAGACTAGAGTGTGGCTCGGGCAATTTTTTTCTGTCCGAGACCGGCCCGCATCCGGCAGATTAGTTCCCGAATCCAACCCGAGCCCGGTATGAATTAAAATATTTGTGTCCCCGAAGCCCGAGACAATTCAAATCACACTATTTTCTTAGGCCTGTTAATAACACACACATGATTTTGTTCGTGTGGAAAGTTTATGTGGTTTAATCTACCAACTAAACAGCATTCTGAACTTCAACACAGCGCATCAGCGCATAGGAAGTGCATGAGCCCATCAGCGCACGCAAGGAGCAAGTGCACGTTCGCACAAGAGGCGATAAACATAAACACACTGTAGGCTACATGCCCAGCAGGTTCACCGTCGGCCTGAACAACCATTTTGAAATGTTGCCAGACAGAGGATTTCCCTCTGTCATGTTCAATGCTTTCATTTCTCAAGCAGCTAATTTTTTTTTTATTTCCTCCATCGCGCTTCCATCAACTGCACTGATACCACATGTTTCGTTAGTGGCCTGCGGTAGACAAATCTCACGAGCGAATAGCCTACTAACATTTTCACTTTAGGCCTATTCAATTACTTATTTTTTTTATCACAAAACTAATGTTTGCATAAAGTGAAACATGCCCTTTGGCTGTTGTGACACCACGAGAGGCTGCATCCTGGAACATCAATATATTCCAGTAAAATGGCTGCAACCTCAACCCTGCCCGGCTCCATCTACTGGCGGAAGAGTGAACTGCGCCTCACCACGAGGGTGCAGCACGCTGGCAGCCACTGATTGCAGCACGCAGGTGAAGTCAATTAGAACCTAATGGGCAGAAGGACTTGAAAAGAGCACTGCACAGAGACATTAGTGAGAGGGAGCTTGAGGAGCAATACAGAAGGTTGTAGCCTCTTGGTCGTGTGGATTACTTGGAAGAACCTGCTGTAAGGAAAGACTTACCTGTTGAAGGATATACTTGGATTTACGTATTGGAATTTACCTGGATTTAGCATCAACACGCTGTGTGGATTACGTGTTGGGGTAAGAGTGTGGGCAAGGAACATTGGGGGAAACAAACCATTGTTTGTGCATTGAGAGAAAGAGACTCTGTTGTGAGGAAGACTTTTTGTTGTATTCAGAGACATTGTTTAAGTTGGAGTTGAAAAGAAGAATCCTTAGTTTGCCTTTTTTAACTTGAATGACTTTTTATGTTAAATCCTTTTGAATACAATTAAAAAAGAAACCTAAAATTGAATCTTGTGTCCTTGCACTGCTTGAACTGCACCGCTCAGAACTGTCTAACCTCTCATGGTGTCACACTGTTTATAATTTTCACAATGTCTGGTTTGCACTGATATGTTCCGAGCCCGACCCGAGCCCGCACAGATATTATAAATATTTGTCCGAGTCCGACCGAGCCCGTCGGGTTCCGACTGGGCCCGTCGGGCTTCGATCGGGTTGCCATACTCTAACCCAGACATGACATGTCGATGACATCTCTCCATATCACGTATGTTCTGGTTTCGGCTACCGTAGAAGGAAACCAGCACTAAGAAAAGGTGCAGGCTAAACAAGGGGGTGGGAACATACATGGAAGTTGAAACACCCATGGTGGGAAAAAACCCGTGCCCTGAGTCGTTCAGGGTAACGCCTAGGAACTTGTGGAGTGCTCTCTCGAGGAGGTACTTCCTCTGTAACAGTAGGTGTCACAGTACTGTGGTCAGAGTTAGTTCCAGGATCAGGTGGATGTGCTGGTTGCTCTGGGGTCTTGGGTTGAGCATTCAACAGCTGATCCACAGGACGTCTCCAAGTGTGTTCACCAGTGTCTACTTCGTACATCAGAGGGTCGCTCCTGGTGACGATCTTTCCAGCCGTCCACTTGTACCCACGATAGTCACGTGCCAGCACCTGCTGTCCCACATCAAAGCTTCTTGCTGCTACATTTGAAAAGCTGCTTAACTGTTTATTCTGCACTTCTCTCCTCAGGTTTGGTTTCAGAAGGTCAATGCGAGATCTCAGCTGTCTGTTCATAAACAGCATTGCAGGTGTCTGATTGGTTGTGGCATGGACAGAATTGCGGTACACTAGCAGGAAATTGTCAGTTTTGTGTTGAATGGAGAGGTCTTCTTTTGTCATTGCTTTTATGGACTTTTTGAATGTTTGTACGAACCTTTCTGCTAATCCATTTGTTGCTGGATGGTGAGGCTGACTTGAAATGTTTGATACCATTCCTTTTCATGAAATCTTGAAATTCTTCAGATGTGTACTGTGGGCCGTTATCACTCACAATTTGTTTAGGCAGACCATTCCTGGCAAAGATGGTTCTCAGAACAGAAATAGTCTTTTCAGACGTTGTAGACTTCATAGGGACTACTTCTGGCCATTTTGAGTGAGCGTCCACAGCTATGAGAAACATGGACTTCATGAATGGGCCAGCAAAATCAATGTGCACTCTCTGCCAGGGCGCAAACGGCCATTCCCACGGATGTAGAGGAGCCTGTGGCGGTGCATTTTGAATGCTCTGGCACCCTGGGCAGGTCTTGGTGATATCCTCAATTTGTTTATCTATACCTGGCCACCATACGTAGCTACGGGCCAGACATTTCATCTTTACCGTACCTACGTGACCCTCATGTAGACTTTCCAACACTCTGGTGCGGAGCTTGGAGGGCACTACCACACGTGATCCACACATCAAGGTTCCCTGGCAAACTGACAGCTGATCACGTCTTGCTGAGAACTCAGGAAAATGGGGATTCCCATGGGCAGGCCAGCCTTGTACTGTGATGTCATACACCTTTGAAAGTGTTGGGTCATTCCGTGTCTCCTTCCGTATCATGGCATTTGTCACTGCCAACTGGTCCACCAGTGTTGTGTGGAACATTTCAGCCGGATCACCTTTGGATGGCGTTTCTTCCCTAGATGTTGACAGTGGGAGGCGTGACAAACCATCAGCGTTACAGTGTTTCTTAGTCCCTTTGAACTCAATGTCGTACGAGTGTGCTCCTAAGAACAGGGCCCATCGCTGAAGTGGCGCTGCTGACATCACTGGGACTCCTTTCTGTGGATTGAATATGGAAATGAGGGGCTGATGATCAGTCACTAAGGTAAACCTTCGGCCATAGAGGTAATGGTGGAACTTTTTGATACCCCATACAAGGCTGAGGGCCTCCCGATCTATCTGTGCATAATTGCGTTCGGCACTGGAGAGGGACCTTGAAGCGAAAACAATTGGGCGTTCAAGTCCATTGTCCATGGTGTGAGATAAGACAGCACCAATGCCGTACGGGGACGCATCACATGCTAGCCTGATGGGTCTGGATGGATCATAGTGGGTAAGTAGCTCGTCAGATGTTATTAGTCTTTTAGTTTCTGCGAATGCCTTTTCACATTTTTCAGACCACCACCATTCCACTCTTGTCTGTAGTAACGCATTCAGTGGGTGGAGTACTGAAGTGAGGTTTGGCAGAAATTTGTGGTAATAGTTAACGAGTCCTAGGTACAATCTCAGTTGAAACACATTTTCAGGTTTGGGTGCTTTTAGCACTGCCTCGATTTTCTCTTGTGACTTATGCAAGCCACACTTGTCTATGACATGTCCGCAGTATGAGATTTCACTTTTGAAAAACTCACATTTCTCTCTCTCTGCCCGTAGGCCATACTCATTCAGCCTGGTGAGTACCTTGATCAGGTTTTGGAAGTGCTCATCATCTTTTCCTGTTATGATTATGTCATCCAGATAGCATTGTGTTCCAGGTATGCCCTGGAGAACCTGATCCATGGCTCTTTGCCAGATGGCAGGAGCCGAAGCAACACCAAACACAAGGCGGTTGTATTGGTAAAGTCCCTTATGCGTATTGATGGTTAGGAACTTTTTGCTTGACTCCTCGACTTCCATCTGGAGATAGGCCTGTGACAAGTCAATCTTTGAAAACTTCTCCCCACCAGCCAAGGATGAGAAGATGTCTTCTATTCGTGGAAGGGGATACTGCACTGTGCGCAGCACCGGATTGATGCTCACTTTGAAGTCACCGCATATGCGCACTTCTCCACTTTTTCCCTTCTTCATCACAGGAACAATGGGTGTAGCCCAGTCACTCCAGTCGACTTTCGAGAGAATGCCGGACGTCTCCAGATTCTGCAGTTCGGCATCTATCTTGGGACGAGGGCATACGGCACTGGGCGCGCTTTGTGAAATCTTGGAGTGGCGTTCTTGTTAAGTTCAATATTTGCCTTTAGGTGTTTGAGTTTTCCAATGCCTTTCTCGAACACGTGTGCATTAGCCTCCAACAGCTGTGGCAATCTCTGGTCAGGGCTGCAGGTGGAGCTCTTGAGGCTTGTTGAGATATTCAGGGCTTTGATCGCATGCCAGTCAAGCTGAATTCTCCTCAGCCACTCACGCCCCAGTAGAGCTGGGCCAGTTGTTTTTAAGACATAGAGCTCTAACTTGTGTGTTTGGTCACCATAAGCCACATCCACTTTAATTTTTCCTTTAGGTGACACTTTTTCACCTGTGTAGGTTTTTAACATCACTGATGTCTTTTTCAGTGGTAAGTGAGAGAACAGCCTGTCGTAGTCACTTTCGGAGATCACTGACAAAGCTGAACCTGTGTTTTAGTTTCAAGCCAGACACTGTTGTATTTATCCATATTATTTTCCGGTCTTCTTCAGTTATGCTATGCAGTTCTAAGCATGATGAGTCATCCTCTTCACTGCTGTTTGTGTTGTCTGAAAGTTCTGTTACTTTATGCATGTTGTTTGCTTTGACCTTGGTTTTAGGTTTAAAACCTTTTGTTCTTTCCAGATTTCTCCTTTTGTGTTTTGTATTGGTCTGATTTCCATGCTCTTTCTATGTGGCCTTGTTTGTTGCATTTCCTGCATGTCTTTTTTTTAAACCAGCAGTCATTTGCATTGTGGGATGATTTACCACACCTGTAGCATTTTTGCTTTTTCCCATTTAAAGACATCTGATGCACTCCGTTTTCTAGTGCTTTGTTTTGTAGCTCTGATGCACTTTTAGCTGCCGTTTCCATTGAGAGAGATAATTCTAGTGCCTTTTTCAAATTCAGTTCTTTTTCTGATAGTAGTCTTTTCTGTGTGCTTGGGCAGTGAATGCCACAGACCAGCCGGTCTCTTAATGCATTGTCAAGTCCGAGTTTAAAGTCACAATGCTGCGAGAGTTTGTGCAGCTTGGCAACATACTAAGATATGGTTTCATCTTTCGTTTGATTCCTCTTATGAAATCTGAATCTCTCCGCTATCACTAGTGGTGCGGGGCTTAAATGTTTTTGCAATGTGTCCACGATGTCTTTGTATGACTTGCTGGGCGGTTTGACAGGGCTCAGGAGATTATGGAGAAGGTTGTAAGTTTTCGCTCCCATTAGACTGAGGAGGACGGCACTTTTTTTTGCTTCCTCAATATCATTAGCGTCACAGTATAATTCCACTCGGTCTATGTATGAATCCCAGTCTTCATTTGAGCTATCAAACTCCTCTACTTTCCCAATGTAAGCCATTTCGGGCAAGAAATCCAGACACTTTATCCTTTTTATTTGAGTTGTTCCACTGTGTGCTATGCACGGTTACTCACGGATCCTTTGCTAGGTTTCATTTCGCCCCTTGCTTCGCTTTGTCTCCTGCTTTATTTTGTCGTTTCTCCTTCCCTCCGGTTTAACTTTTCATTTCGTGCGGTAGTTTAGGGTCCGATGTACTCGTCGCCAATTTGTTGTGTCTTTAGTACAACATTATGAATGTAAATAAAAGATTCAACTCGGTGGTTGCAAGTTTCAGTGCAAGTCTCAAGTACAAATCACTGCGTTGGCAGAACACCTATAAATAACTATGGTAACTATGGGGAGTAGGTCCGCTAAAGTAAATAGATCCACTTATATCTTACAATGAGAGGTGCTCATGCTCATGATTTTGGCATTGTTGTACGCCACAAGAAACAGAACAAAACATATTTGCTCAAATCTAAAATCTGTCATGTTATTGTCTTGCAAGAAATGTTTATCTGAGATTAAGCGACGACTAGCAACTTTCTGTCGCACAGGAGGTCATTTACCCTGCTGTTTGCATAACAATCCATAGCCATACTCATCCCAGTTTAGTTTTCTGTTCATGTCGGGGAAAACATTTCCAGCAACATTTTCCACAAAGGCAGCATTGTGATCGTTATCTTTATGCATTTTTACTATTCAATATGATTCGTCCAAAGACAGATGGCTAAGCTAAGCTACATGCTACCCTGGTATGTACACGTTAGCTACCTAGGTCCCTTGACATAAAAGTTAGTAGAAGAAGAATCCAGTCCTAAACTACAATATTAGCCTTTCACTTAAGTTGTGGTGTGATTGAACTTATGATCGTGGTAAAAAATATACTCATTATGAAAATTATGAGCATCTACTAGTCAGTTTATCATATTCATGTTTGTTGGCCAATGTCAACAGGCTGGCTTTCAAGCTTGTGCACTAGCCTGGTGACCAATTTTGAAAAGTCGGAAATCTGGCTTCATCTGGTCACACTGAAAACAACACCATCCCTTCTTAATGGACAACTTGAAAAAATTACACACAGGGGCTTTAAAGTCAGGAATTAATAAACATAAAACACATAAAAGTGGATGCAGCAGGTAGACTATTTTTAATTTCTGCAGGTTAGCCTAGCTGATAACGGCTATGGCAATTTATTATTATTGATCAAGCTGCCAACTGCTAGGCTAGGTATATTCTTCCTGGCCATTCTCTGTCTGTGTTTAACTACAATCAGAGACTGTCTAGGAAGAAGAGAAGGAGACATCGTCCATATAAATGCATGGGGATACTTTGTAATGTCAAGATGGCAAGTGTCTGCAAATATTGCACTGGCTCTGGTGCCAAGAGCCAATTATACGTCGAACTGTACAAATGGTTCCAATTATGTTGTAGTATTGTGCATCATTTTAACCATGTATTTTTATGTCCCTTTGTCATCGAAGAGTGCATATACTCGGGTCTCGCCATTCATTTAGGCAGGTCTGGTCTTATTAACATTAACGAAGGCGTCACCAATATTGCCGGTGAGTGCAGGGACTTTCCTCTGCTACAAGTTCAACCACAATTTTAATGTGGTATTTTGTGATGGTACTTCTTGTTGATATAAGCTACGTATGTTGTCATTTGTGCTGTGATTGGGACAAAAAGCATTTTCTCTGAATATGACACATAGCCGGAAGACTGACACATGATGAGACAAATATAGTAACCCTGTGTCGAGTTTAACAAGCATAAATGCAAAGGATTGTTATGCAAACTGCAACTATGTACACAAAGTAATCAGCTAATCAGGGCCGTCGCAAGAGGGAGGCGGGGCCCTGGGCAAACTTGACAGATGCGAGGCCCTTTTCAGGATAACCTATTTTTCATGTACTTTCGTAGTTAGCGTCCAATTTGCTGGGAGAGTTTTATCCCTCCTTCTTGTCTTTCCCAAAGTTCCTGTAGACCAACTTTAGTAGGTTGCACACAAAGTCTCAATTTGACAATGACACCAATCAAGGATACAATTTTTAAAAAATAAGCTACTGTATTGTTCCTAACCTTGAATATCCTCCTCCGTTTCAATACATCCCTCCAACGGCAATGTTGTTGGCTCAAAATGGCTAACATCATTGTTCTGATCAGTGCTAATTATTATATTAGCATTGAAGTCTGTGGTCTCCTTGGCACCGTCATTTCCCCAATCTGTCTGCTGTTGCCCGGCCACATCCCGACAATGGCTCACAAATCGATCCAGAGACCCATGAAGTGTCTTGTTGAACTCCTCTTTCTTTTTCAGTTTATTTCGTTTCTCTGCGCCCGACTTAAATTTCCGACAGCAGTCTCGCTTACGGCCTGCTGTCGACATTTTCCCTCTGTGTGTTGGCCTCCGCTGCAAGCATTGGCCCTACGTAACTACGTCACTAAGCAACATTTAAGGAATACTTTTATACTTTATTAAGGAATATTTTTATACTTTATTTTGTTTCGTGTAAAACAACGTTTATGTATTTTACAGACATTAATGTCTTAGCCTTCAAATGAGCGCATGAAATTATTAGATAAACAAAATTCATTGGTCAAGCGCGAGGCCCGTCACAGCCACGTCACAGCGCGAGGCCCAGGGCGATTGTTTTTCAAATAACGCTTCACACTTGTTTATTTGTAGACTGCCCACCTAGCACTCCTTCTCTTTTGCTATTTAGTATAATCAGCTGCGTTATCAAGTGCAAACAAGTACAAGCAGTTTAAATGTAAACAAATGTGGCACACATTATGTCAATACATTTTCTGCTGCATATTATGACATTATGAATACAGAACTCCGTTTTCCTTGTTTACACAGTTAAACTGATGCCAGAGTTTTTACAAATCTTCTTTTTGGCCAGAGTTTTTAAAAACCATTGTTTTCAGTGACCGAGAACACCGTATGTGTGAGTGCAAGGCCAAACCAATACAAACCATCTGTTTTTAAAAATACCCAGCTACGTGTGTACAGGATCTTACTGAGTTGCAAGAGTGAACATACAAGGCATCTACTGTATGCAAGATATCAGTTGCTGCATAAGAACGCCTTTATTATTAGTATCAGAAAAGTAGTTAAAACGAATTTAACACTCACACCCCCACAAACAAAAAGTTTCAGTAGAATCACATACAGGCTATAGAAATTCTCTCGCACTCAAGTCCTCAGAGGCAGTCATACCTGTTATAGAGGAGGATATCTGGGACCCAAATCTGATTGGATGGGAAGCGCAAATTGTCCACACCAGGATAATCTTCAGGATCCCATTTCAGATAGGTATCAGTCCAAGACTGCACATACAGACACACACACATTTAAATGTGTAATAAAAAGCACTATGAATGTTCACTTCACCTCACTTTTAGAGCAACATTTTAATACTTAAATAATCTCATTATGCTTGCATATGTGTGACTGTATTAAGGATACTCGACAAAAAAATAACTTAAAAAAATTTAAAAAGATAACTTCACTGGTTCACTCTCTGCTTGAATGATACAAGCATGCAGAAAGGCACACTTCTAATTTGATAAATAATTATATTATCAGCCTTAAAATGCCGGTGATATGGCATGTCCTATGAAAATAAGTGGACGTGTGTGTGTGTGTTTGTGACTGAAGAAGGAAAGATGGTGAGAGAGACAGACACACACACACACACACACACACACACACACACACACACACACACACACACACACACCTCAATACATATGCATCAAATACTTGAAGGGATAAGCTTACCAACTCCAACCAGGCATTTGTAATCAGCACCTGATTCTTTTCATCCTGGAAATAGAGAAAAGGAAATGAACGTGAAAAGTAAGCCAAAGTTGGAATCAGAGGATTTTGGCGATGGTTAATAAGACACTAGACCATACTGTCTCTTTTTCTCTCAGTCTCTCTCTCTCTCTCTCTCTCTCTCTCTCTCTCTCTCCCTCTCTCACACACACGCACGCACACACACACGCACGCACGCACACACACACACACACACACACACACATATCTTGGTACCTGGATACTGGAGAAAAGGGTGAGTTGTCTTTATTATTCTGTGGCCTATAGAAAACTAGACTGTGGATGTTTAGTTTATGTTCAAAAAGAGTTTATATTAAAGGGATCCTTCCGCTAAAAACCACTTTGAGTAGCTCTATTTACAATGTGGTCGGTCACAACAAGCAGTATATGCACGCAGCACTCCAAGACGTGAAATTCGACCCTCATGGTATTACTGGTCATTGAAGGGTCGAGCTAACCAGAACGAGCGGACCAGAGCAGGGTAAACCTCTACGTCACTAGGTCGTAAGCCCCGCCCAGAGCCATGTATGGCACGCCCACATCCCAGAGGAAGAACAGTGGACAGAAGCTAGGTGAGCGAAAGACAGCGAATTTGCCCAATCAGAGGTGCCTTACTGACACGTCATGGATATTCACAAGGGACACCGGAAAAGCCAGTCGTTCAACCACTAGACCTAGCTTACAGAAAACAGCGTCAAGCAAGAGAACTAGGACATAATTTTTCACAGAAATGACACACAATGCATTCAACCATAGTGCCGACACAGCAATATGAATAAAAATAACGATAGAAGTTGACCTTTAACACTGACTACACTTTAACTCAGCTGTTTTAATAAAATACTAACCCGCATATGCTATTTACACAGATAAAACCTATGTCAAATTCATTTTAGGATGAAACATTTCAGACTAACAGCTACTGCTCTTTGCATGTGCATTTGTCATGCCATAATGTTCTGGGCAGAGGGGTCAGAAACCACCATAACCACAGGTGAGGTAGGCTGACAACAAGGTGGCAACAGCAGACAGGATGAACAAAAAGATAGTCTCATCCGTTTACTGGAAATACAGCAAGGATGAATTTCTATAGTTTTTGGAAAGTACTATAGAGAAACAGATGTTAGATGTTGCATACACAAGCTACCTAAGATGCAAAAACAGGCATACATGCACTGCCAGTATATGGCAAAACTACACAAATGCACATGTACACAGTCAAATATAAAAAAACACTTCCACATGGCTTGCAATGCAATGAAAAAAGAGGAACAATACTAATGCTATTCCTTTCATCTGTAAGTGCATGAGGAGATGGAGATTAGCGCTGTGTGTGTCTGTGTGTGTGTGTGCGTGTATCTGTGTGTGTGTTTATGCTCGGTGGCCCAACAAATTGAATCTGTCAACTGGAAAAAGCCTAAGAATTAACATGAGGAGATTGCAGTGGATAATCCTGCACTCTGGCCTGTCAGTAAATGTGATGAGATGCAATGTGATAACTGGGAATCTGAGTCCTGCCACTCATCATGTCTCCCTCGGCCCAGCCTATTTTGTGTGTCCTTTCACGTGCTCTGAGTATTAAAAATGAACACTGAACAGATTGGCCAATATATATTTCCTCAAGTGCATCTTACAACCCAATGATACCAAAATGTTGTTAGTGAACTAAATGCACCACACTTGGAAACCTACACACCACACTCGTCATAATACATACATACGCACAGAGATGCATACTGATACACTCAGAGAGGGGGGGGGGGGGGATAGAAATTCACAAATGCCCTCATACTGCTTGAGAGTAAACACAGGTGTTTATGATAGTGGAACACCACAGCTGCTGCCACCTTCACTGATGAGGAGGAAGTGATGCATTTAGCCTTCTAGCCATTCATGCAGAGCCTTGAGCCACCTTACCATCTGGACATCTCACAAAGGCAGGATGAGACTCAAAATACACACCCATTCCCTCTTCCAAATACACATGGTGCATGTAGGGACACTCAAGAGAGGATAACTTTCATTTACACACACACACACGGCAGATGAGTGCATTAAAGGATTATGTCATACAAACACAAACACAGACATACAAACTCTCACACAGACGTATCTGTTAACACATCAGATGTATCAACAAAATGCCTCTATGAACATGGAGCTGGACGTGATGCACACTTATGCAAGCACCGTGCAAGCACCGTTCCTTGCGGCGCACCTGTGTTGCTGACCACCGTCTCAGATGTAAGGCCTCCTAGTCCCGCTCGGTGAGGTATTCTGTGATCCAGGTTACCAGGCCAGGCTCCACTCCCATCTGCACTAGTTTATCTCTCAGCAGCAGTGGTTGTATGGTGTTAAAGGCACTGGAGAAATCAAAAAACATGATTCTCACAGCATATCCACCCTTGTCCAAGTGAGAGTGTACCCTGTGAAGAAGGTACAGGATAGCATCCTCCACTTCCACATTCTCTTGGTAGGCGAACTGCAGAGGATCCATTGCATGGGGTTTCAGATGGTAGCGCAGCAGCACACGTTCAAACGTTTTCATTAGGTGTGAGGTGAGGGTAACCGGTCTGTAATCATTGAGCTCTTTGGGATGTGCTGTCTTTGGGATTGGAATCAGACATGAAGTTTTCCACAATGTAGGTACTTGTAGGACCAGCTGCCTTTGATTTGAGATGTTTCAGTGCCCCTTTCACTTGGTCAGTGGTGATTGTAGGTGGTGGGTGTGCTGGGTTGGGATGAGGGGGAGTGGGGGTGGGGTGGAGGATGGAGGCAGTGGTAGTTGGTGAGTCAGCTGTGTCCATCAGTGGAGGCATGGAGGTGGTGTGGTAGATGACTGGAGTGGAGGCCAGAGTAAGAGCTGGGGGGTGAGGGGGTTTAATGTCCATGAAACAGGCTGTGGTTGTACCGGGATTGGGGGGCGGAGAGTGAAGGGGATGGGAGCTGGCTGAGCAGTCGATGTCATTGTCAGAGTCTTTGTTGTCAAGTGGGGATAGGGGGGCTTTAGAGGTGGCAAGAGAATTGGCTGCCCCCATTACAGAGTTGCCAAAACAGTTAAAGAAGTGGTTTAGTTCGTTGGCCATAGACAGGTCATCCTCAGCCATGCCTCTCTTCTTCCCACACCCAGTGATGTTTTTGATGCCCTGCCATGCCTCCTTAGTGTTGTTCTTCATTTTCATTTCCACCTTCCTCCCATATGCCGCCTTGGACTCCCTCAGGTTGCTTTTCAAATCCTCATACACTCCTCAGCTCCATCATGTTGCCCTCCCTAAAAAGTTTCTTTTTCTTATTAAGTAGTTGTTTCACATCACTGGTTATCCAGGGTTTGTTATTGGGATAGCAGCGAACAGTCTTTGTTTGTGCAACAATGTCCATGCAGAAGTTGATGTAATCTGTAGTACATGAAGTGGCCTCCTCCAGGTCATCACTGCCCTGTATTAAACTCCAGTCAGTGGTCTCGAAGCAGTCTCTGAGCGCCCCCTCCGCTTCTGGTGTCCACTCCCTGAAGGCGTGTGTGGTAGCTGGAGCCTTTGTACTTTTGGTACATACACTGGCTGAAGGTGAATCAGATTGTGGTCAGATAAGCCCAGTGGGGGAAGTGCAGATGAACTGTATGCATCCCTAACGTTTGCATAAAGGAGGTCAATTGTCCTGTTTTTCCGTGTAGCACAGTTGACAAACTGGTGAAAGTTCATCAGGGTGGGGTCAAGGGTGACATGATTGAAATCTCCTGTTATGGCAAAGAAAGCGTCTGTGTGTTGTGTTTGTAGCCTCGCAACAGTCGCGTGAATGACATCACAGGCAGTGAATGTTTGTCTTGAATGCACAAACATCTTAATGTTCAGGGAGCCAGGCTTCTCAGCCAGTGTAATCAATGTAGCCTGCTTTACCAAAAGACACACCTCAGTCACACATGTCATACTTCACCATTCTGGCTGTGTCTGTCTCATTGCACAAAAGAAGCAATACAATACAGACAGCTCAGCTGCACTCACTACAGCCACACATTACGTCAACAACACAGAGCTCAGAAAGGACAATTTCTATTATGACCTAGTTAAGATGTACAGAGCAGTGCACACCACCATTCTGCATTTGTGTGTGTGTGCGCGCACGTATATGCATATATAGGACATCTGTGTGTGTGTGTGTGTGTGTAAATATTTTACATATGCTAACATGGATTGACAGCCATCATCACCTCCTTTATACATGCAAGTACTTACCACATCAATGATCTGTAGCAGAGTTATGCCCAACTGCACCTCTATGGCTGCAGAGTCATTCAGGACAGGCCTCTCCAGACGATTGTATCTGGCCAATAAATCATTATACAACCGTCTCTGATATTCTCCTTGCCATGTACCTGATATTAACAAGGGAGGGACAAAGCGACAGAGAGATAGAGAGCATATTAGAGGTGAAGTACTAATCTATGGGTAAAGGTGAATAAAATAAATAAATAGGAAAAAAAGCATGAAAGCTATTCTAGGATCTAGTGCCTGGAGCTACAGTTAAATCACACATACTGTACAAATCTTACATTTTTCATACAAGTATTTACTCATGTTTATATTTGCTCATGTAATGTTCCGGTTCTTTATGCTCTAATAACCTGATCATACACATATGAAAGATAAGGATTTGGCATATGCTCTCTGCATAAAATCTTCATCATGTTCAAAGCTCTGAGATACAACTTAAATCACCACACCCACACACACAAATAAGCGCGCGCACACACACACACACCCAAACACACACACAGGCACGCACATTTATATCAACAAACACAGTGTAAGCCTACATAAAATATACAAAATGATTTTACAAAAAAGCCTAAAAGTGATTTCTGTGAAATATATTACTATTCAATGTGTAACAACCTGTTTCCAGCAAGTGCCCTTTGTTCTACTGTGAAATGCGTGAAAGATGGTTTAGAATGTGCAATGTGCCCAGACTACAGTTGATCAAAGTGAAAGGGAAGCTCAAGGTGAAAATCATGGAGGTGTGTAAGGCAAACAACACAACTTGCATGAACATGTAAGCAAGTAACCAAACATGTGAAAAACTGTCAGACTACAGTAACAGGCCCTAACAACATGCTTGAGATGGTTATTATCACCGATGACTGAATTGTAAGTATGGCAAATACAACTGAGCCAGACCTTTGCATGATCTCTTCTATGACTTCACACATTCACTGTAATTCATCCTGTCTTTACAACAATGCTAACCTTTAACTTGCATCTTCTTTTAAGCATTTTATTGATGGGTTATTGCCCTAGGGTCATATCAATCAATAAGTTGATTGCTCTGGAGACAGTTCTGAATAAGATGATGCATGTTTATTGGATAAAGATTTAATAAGACGATCACCCCATTCTCCAGCTGTGATTATGTGGTAATAGCAAGACAAAAGTGAGTTTAATTGTGTGCATGGGAAGACTTGCTGTGTTCTTCACACAGGACTATTTGAATGCACAAACATCTTAATGTTCAGGGAGCCAGGCTTCTCAGCCAGTGTAATCAATTTAGCCTGCTTTACCCAAAGTCATGAGTCAGTCACACATGTCATACTTCACCATTCTGGCAGTCACCTCCAGACAAAATTGCCTGCAGATGTCCATCCTGAGAGTGCTGAAGTAGATAGATACCCTTCAATAGAACGGGGAGAGAATGAGTGATGGTGTCATTTCATTGTTCTCTCTCAAACACACTCTGCCCAAACCACGAGAGGGATTTTCTATCGCTGTAAAAGATGCAGAACTGGATCTGATGAAAGAGATAACCAAGTACACAACAGTCACAGAGACAGCTTCAAATAAAACTAAATCCCACAGCCTTCTGTCTTGCAGCATCACTCTGACAGGACATTATTTCCTCGTGCTGAGTAACTTCATTTTCTTTCCCACAACAAAAAGGCAGGTGGCAGAACAATTCACAACTTCCAATCAGTGATAAAGTGCACATCTGCTCCCTGTGATGGCAAGTGGCATGTCTTCTCCTGTAATCAAACTGCATCAGTGATGAAGGACTTGGTTTACTCACTTCAAATGTCTGATTCTTTTTCATGTTTCAGCCTACTCTTTCTCTTGGAGAATTAAAGGACCCTCAGACTCTAAACGGTGGCTCTTGGGGATGGCTCTGCTGTATCGTGATCTTGTTAGGCATTTTGTGGGTGTGTGTCAGTGTAATCATGAAATGTGTTACCCAACTGAGCCACCATTTCAGGTCAATAGAATATAGACACTGTAAGGGTGATCACAGCCTTCCCCTCAATTAAGGAAGAAACCCTGTTCACAAACCTGACAGCATTCTCAATTGGAGTTGAATTCTTATTAAAGATTTTGTATTATCCCACTCATCACTTTTAAGGCACACAGCAGAAAGGATAGAGTGAGAAAGAAGGGGAAAAAAAACAATTTTTGCATTTCAGTACAAATCCCACTTCTAATCTTCCATAAAACTTCTAATGATATAAAAGCGCTTGCACTGACTTTTGGGAGTGGATTAGGATGTGGCTGATTGGAAGGAGATCCAGTGGGTCTGGACATTAAATCAGAGTAATAAAAGAGAAGCTCCCACAGGGTAAAATCCCACTGCTGTAAGTGGGTCAGCCTGCTCTCAGCCGGGATTGGCTCTGAGGCCAGATTAACAGGGATGGCCAACCTAACATTTCAAAAGATGAATGAAAATGGCTCCATCCCTCTAACTGAACAGGAGGAAGGAAAAACATAGAATTCACGCAATAAGACGTAGATGCCACATACTTTGGATATTGATAGAATGCTTCTTGATCCAACTACATTTTAAAATATATTGTGTTGTAGTTGATTGGAATACCACAGGGTCAAATAAATGCATAGTGAAGAGACAATCACTCTATGCTGCATGGGTATAGATGTCAGTGTCTACAGATTGTTGGGGAGTGTGTTTGTGCTTGTGAGTAAAAATTGTGATGAAATGCTCTAATGCTGTAAATTTCTCAGTAAAAAATATCTGAACTGTGAACTTTTAAGTCGATGTTTGCGTGTGTGTGTGTGTGTGCGTGCACGTGTGTGTGTGTGTGTGCAGACGTGCACATCTGCCATGAGTGTTTTTGGGTGAGTGTATGTGTATGCAGGCGTGTGTGTGTGTGTGTGTGTGTGTGTGTGTGTGTGTGTGTGTGTGTGTGTGTGTGTGTGTGTGTGTGTAGACCAGTGTATGCGAGTTGTGTGTGTGTGTGTTTGTGTACATTTAACAGCAGGCCTCTTCCTCTCCCCGTAGGCATGACAGACTTTTGTGATTCTCAGAACAAACAACACTATCACCCACAAACACAGAGAGGCTGAGCTCCCCTCAGGTCTGTTCATCAGACTTGAAGTGAATGGGACTGCAGGGAAGTCCTGCATGCAGATGAGCATGTCTCGATTTTCCAAGCACTTCTCATTTCTGTTATGCACACACATACTGTTGTATTTATAGTGTGATCCACTATGAGAATAACAATTGCAAACAAGTTGTGTGAATAACCCATTATGTGCATTTACTGAATCAACTCTTTTGCTGTTTGCTTCCTTTGAATGTTTGTCTATATCACATAATGGAGTGCACTTTTGCATGTTGTTACATTTGCACGGAACAGTTGTAAGGTTGGTATGTTGAGTGTTTACATCTTGTTTTATCCAATATCCAGTTTAAAGCCTCTCATGAACTCATGGAAATCCCCACATCCACGTGCTTGTGTGGTGTTGAGCTCAGACAGCTCATGTCCTTAATGCTCAACGCATTTACAGCCATTTGTTGGAGTTCTAATCTGGCACTCCTGAATTTAACTTCATACACTAAAATGCCTTAGACATGAGAACTATAAACTCAACTTGCTTAAAGTCTTTTAAAAATGTTGCAGATAGATAAAGGGCTCAGCAGTAATATTGATCTAGGCCTGTAGCTTAATAATTCCAGTAACAGCAATTCAGCTATATAAAGTCAAATGCAAGAGCAATCAAAAATGACATATGATGTTAATGTAATAGTCAGGGTTTTTATCAAGACTTGGTATGAGCTTGATATATTGACAGAACTGAAGCACAAAAACTAGGGTATCTGCTGCATCTTTTTTACGACACAATTGAAAATAGAAAAATTGCAAACATCTTACTGCATGTGGCCCATTCCAGGTGTCAAAGCTAGATTTGAAACCATTGCAATATCATTAAGAGTTTTTAATGTCACAAATTTTAAAGACTGTGTTTTGGATTTGTAAGCACCCAAACCAAATTTGCAGTCTCCAAACCATTCCCTGAAACCCCTCTGGACAACTATGATATTTACTCCCGTTTAACTTAACCTCGGTTTACCAGTGACATGCAGCCTTTGTTTTGAAGCAGCAGGTTGCAATTCATTTTGAACACTGAACAACACAACATTCATTTATGCAATTTATATTGTAAAAAGGTTATTTCAGTTTTGAATGGCTGATGTCAACCAATACTTACTACAATCACCATTTTCAGAATTCATGAAACCCAGATGTTGAGAGTGAGCAGCTACAAATGTCTCGACATTAATATTCTCTAAGTACATGTCCAGGACCAAACACTCCTCCATGGTGGAGAATAGGGCAAGGCAATGCCTGCATCATCTTAGACAGTTAAGTGGACTTACAAAACTCAGTCATTGTGGAATCTGGTCACTTCCCAATATTACAGTAGCAACTTCTAGGATAATTAGCAATTTAGACTGTGACAACCACACAACACATATATATTTTGTGGTGCAAGTCTACAGTTCCAGCCAAATGATATGAAATCGACCCAGTCATGGACTGTCTCATATATTTTCCCTAAACATTTCTGTCGTGTTGAAGTTCATATGACTACTAAAAGGAGTTTTTGCCTTCAAGCCATTTGAAAAATAACACTTCAAACTGACATATACATCCTAACAACTGCAAAATACACACATTGCACAATGCATCTAATTTTACTCTTTCTATATTTTATGCATTTGTGAAACACAGAACATGTTTAAATGTGTATATCTTGGATAATAAAAATTATACAGAGTACCAAATATATTTGTTATAAAGCTGACATTCTGTTTTTGATACATAGGTTAATTTCTGGAAGCGATTTAAAAAAATATTTTATTAAGGGTGAATTTGGACCTTTTCGATTATTAAGATGTCCAAGGAACACAAGACAGTACTTAAATCATTCCACCATTTAGAGACCACAAAAGAAAAAAAACACCTCTCTGCTGCTTTGGACATGTTTACAGAATGTTTGTGGTTACCATGGTTTCTTAGGCAAAAGTCATAAATAGTCATGAGTTTCCACAGGCACCCAGCATAAAGGGTTTGCATTCATATACAAAACCATCAGTAGGTATAGAGATAGGAACACTGGAAAATGCTGCTACCCCCATGTCAGTTGACACTGACAACACAGGGACAGAGTAGCAGAGACAGCAGGAGGGCAAGGGGGTTAAGCCTGTGACGATTCGTGTCACTACCAAATTTAGATTTTGATTTAGAAGACATGTTTTGTTTAAACTCAAGGCTTCTTCTGACAGTAAAAAATTCAAGGACATGTCATACGACAGTATATGATATTGTTGTAAAAATTGAAATGGACTGCATTTCCTGTGTCCGGAAATGGGGTGCTATTTGTGGTTCAATGAGACGTCTTATCCACAAACAACTGTCTTTTGTGTGGAGAACTGCTCCACAGTACTTCTTGTACTGCAACTCAATGACACTGCTGCTTAAATGGCATCATTTCAGCTATAATATTCTACACATCTTGTGTTTTACTTATTTGTATTATATACGCTGTTGTGCTTTTTTTCTGTCTACATTATTTTGCTATGTTTATTGTTATGTTTTGTTATTGTTATGGTTAAATTGCAATGTTTATAAAATGTTTAGTGTACACTGTGGGCCTAGGGATCGCTGCGATTTTAAATCCTGTGTACCACCCGTACATATGGCATGTCAGAATAAAGCTGACTTTGACTTTGACTTGACTTCATCAGGAATTCAGTGTCTAATAGATTTTGTGTATATTTGTGAGTGAATGAGTAAAGGAGTTCTGCCATTGTTCAAACTCCACAGATGGTGCTGATGCACTTCTACGGAGGAAGTTACAAATGATGAAGGGAGAATGTGATTGGACTATCATTCAACAATGGACAAGACCAGATAAATCAGATGACACTTTGTAAATTTCTTGTCAGTGCCACTTGTAATGTATGAACATACATAAGTGAAAATAGTCTTGTTAAATTTAGTGTGAATACATGATTGTTTGATATAGGCCTATGTCCTAAATGGCCTCTCATGCCATGCAAAAACTACTGTCACAAAATAGGCACTTCATTTTGCCTAGGTTTCAAACAAAGTGGCACCCAGAAGTTTCCAACTAAAAAATACTAAATGTCAATATTAGACCACATGGGTTGCTCAAGTGCTAGGAGTAGTCAATATTCAGTATCTCTGTCAATATTACACATCATAGATTTATACACATTCAATCTAGTCCTGTTAAAGGAGATGCCTATTTTCACTATCCATGGTATTCACCAGGAGTTTCCCATCATCATGCCCGAGCTGGACAAGCCTTTTGGATAAAAGGTGAAATGTCTTCAAGCTCCAAAAAGAAGTCCTGTTGCTTACAACTTAGCTCCTTTGACTACCGTGACCTGGATGAATGAGAATATTTACAGACATGCTGTTTAAGGAATATAACAGTGTAGGACCGTAGCACTTTACTCTGGGCTATAGACACAAACATTCCAGTAAGCTGCCCCTTCCTTTTAAAAATGTTAATACTAATGTTTTGTCTGAGCCTCTACTCCTATGGGGTCTCCTAGTCAGTTCCACTTTCCCCACACTACAACACCCTGAAATAGGCTAAACATTACAGGTGGTTGGAACACACATCCGCAAAAGCTACATAACATGCTAAAGAAATGTTCAAACTAAATGTTCTTTAAAAAATGATATTCTCTGTTGCACATTTTGCAAAGGGACTATCTCGGCACAATTTCACAATAGTATTTTAGATGACATATCACCACAAATCAGTATAATGATTTCTGCTGATAAGGCCTAATTTGCAATGTCTGATAGCACCGAACTATTCTATGACACGATGTTTCCGAGCCAAAAATCAGACGCTACTTTAAAATCGTATTGGTTTGACTAAAGACAGAAAGATCAATGCGCAAGAATTTGATGTTGATTGATGAACTGACCATGTTTTACTTTTGAAATAGCGCAGTCGTGAGTTTATCTCTGAATTTCTGAGGACAGTAATTCGTAAATACATTAAGCCCCTCGTCTGTAAGAATAGCCGTTATACTCTTCTATCGGAAACGATTAACGTGTATTTTCAGATACCAATAGGCCTACCCTAACCTATCCTTGGACTGTTTCGCCTGCCGCTAAATTATCGAGCATGCAAATGGAACTGCGTAATTAATGATAGTGAGTAGGAAGGATAGCTCATGTAGCCACACCAGAAGATGCTCCTAGATTTTTAAAAATGTTATACATATAAGTGCGTGACCTATAGTAACCAAGCCCTTAACCAGTAAAAAGACAGAACCAAGGTAACCCTCAGACAGGTTATGTGATCATGTAAGAGTACAGCATAAATGTGCATCCACAGTACAGTGTTGCCTAAAGTACTCTCTCCACTTGTCACCACTATCCGTAAACGACCGCACGGCTATGCGTGCAACAGCTGGCTGTAGCTACGTCAGTGGTAACTTTAGCTTTATGAAAAAGCGCTTATATGCATAGAGGTACAGGAGATCTTCGTTCCTCGAGTAGGCTATAGCATTGACATGGATTGGCATGGACGCTCAACCTGGTTCTCAGATTATGGCATTCCGTGCATTCCGTGGACTCCGTGGTAATCTAGGCCAGATGTTGTTGAGGAATTCACGGGTTAAAAAGAGGTTGCCAACAAAAGGCAAAGCCAAAGAGCCAACAAAAGGCAAATTCGAGGATGTTCTTAAAAATGGAAACACTGTCAACTGAAGACATTCCTACGACGGAGCATTAGGGCCATTCATGAAGGAGAAGATATTTTTTGATATGACGAGATTAAAGGCCAACATGTCGACATTAACGTAGGCAATGTCGACATTAAACTCAAAATTCCGAGAATAAAGTTGAAATTGGATGTCGAGAAAAAAGTTGTTTTTAAACAGTTAAACTCAGGAAAAAAACCCAACTTTTTTCTCGACATGCAGAGAGAGCACTGCTCCACACTGATCAGACCAAGGACTCAACATGCTACACCGTGGTTCTGTGCTAAAACAGCAAGTATTTGTTTGTTGCTTAATCCAATACCAAAGTATAATTTCACCAAACAGTGTGGAGCAGTGCTCTCTCTGCATGCAAAACTCAGGAAAAAAAGCAACTTTTTTCTCGGCATTTAACGTAGGCTATTTGTCGAGATTAAAGTAGACTTGACATCAACTTTATTCTCGACATTTCCTAGTTTAATGTCGACATGTCGAGTTTAAAGTCGACCCATCAAGATTAAAGTCGACATCCAATTTCAACTTTATTCTCGGAATTTTGAGTTTAATGTCGACATGCCGACTTTAATGTCGACATGTTGACTTTAATCTCGTCATATCAATATATATTCTCCTTCATGAATGGCCCTAATGCTCCGTCGTGCACAGACCCGTGCATCCTGGCCATATAACTTAATAGCCTACATGGCGATATGTTTACTATGGTTCTGACAGATGTTTTCTATTGGTGGTCAAAGCTGTTTTGGTATGATCAGTTTGTGAAACTACGAGAGACCGCTGTGCCTTGTTAACTCACCCCCTTCGTCCAACTCACCTTGGATGCAGAGTGATGTCCAAATTAGAATGCCACCCAAAATATAAGTTCTTGCCAACTTCATGTTGTCCATACTCGTGGTATTGAATGATGTCCGCTGATCCGCAGTGGTCAAACTTCACACGATCAATACTGAAAAAAGTGGAGACGACAGTGAGTGCATCACTCCTCTCTCGCGCGTTCTACTCCGTCTGTACGTGTGTGAAAAAGAGAGAGAAGCGCACGTTTGCCTATCCACTGATTTGGCGACTGATACTCTCGCGGTATGTTCAGTTACAAAGTTTATGCCTACAGCAGTGGCATGAGATCACAGCACAATTATTAAATCTGGCTATGAAATTAAGCTGTCATGTTTGATATGTTTTATTAAGTACCCACTTGACCATTGGGAGAGCAGAAGTTACTTTAGACATCTTTTCCCACATATAATTAATTGCTATTTCCGAACCTAATTTCAATCAAGTTAAACAGATCTGAATATGTACCTCTAGGCAGAATGTGAATTCCCTTGTAGGGCTATATATATATATATATATATATATGTTTAGAAATAGGGAGATCTCTGTTTTTGTCCGCAATTATGTAAGATTTATATGATTATGTCGGATTAAAGTGAAGTTAATGCTGTAGAAATTGTTACCAAATGTGCAAATGTGTTCCCCCAGCTTCGACTATGTGAAAATGTTATGCAACAATAGTGCCATGTCCTTTTACATTCTTATGTGTGCCTGCAAAAGCACTTCTTCGCACACACGTGCATGCATGCACACACACACAGAAATATTTTAGTTCTTCATTTCAGTCCATAGTTCACAGTATATGAGTGTATGGACAAATATGTAACCAATGCATAATCTGCTCAGATGTTGTTGGTAACTATATCAGCTGCAGTGTACATTTCATGCATAAATACAGCATCCCCTCCTCCAAGTGTGGCAAGTTGAAATTACAAATAAAACAGAACAATATAAGCTGATTGTTTTGCTCTTACTTTTGAGAATCTCCAGATTTTGAATCAGATTTTTCCAGATTTTGCACAATGAAACTGGATCACTCTTGTAAATTTCCCAACTGGATAAAAAATTAAATGGAGAAATCATTACCTACAACATACTACAGACAGACCTCCAGGGGACTTGTAAGTGCATGTTATGTAAATCTGTACGTTGTGTTTTCCCACCCCTCACTTGGGACACTTTTTATGAACTGGCCTTCATTACACAGTACTGGAATAGTCCTGTTGTAAGGTATTCATTCAAAGTAAAACTTTTTGTGAATTGAGAGCATTTAAGCAATATTAGACTAATGATTTCACAAATTTGAATTTTGGACTATTTTGTCATTAAGTTCATTTATATCGCTGGTAAATTTGATTTAATATTTAACGCAATTGGCTCTTCTTTAATGTTCAACTCCTCACAGTAATTTGTGTGGAAAAATGGTCAAAACACAGGACACTGTGCACACTTGTCCCAGACAAACATTTTGCTATTGCATAGCAAAACGAGATAATTTCGATGGTAATAAGACTTGTTAATGTATAACACTTTTTTGCCATCATATCAGTAATCTTCAGTTTACCTAGATAATGCAAACAAATTACTTTCACCTATATCTTCAGATTATTGTAGACCAACAGAACTATTTATACCCTGGCCTGCTTTGATTGCATGTTGGTAAATGCAGCTTTTGTTCATTAGTGGGGTGACCAATTTCCATCTTGGTGAGCAGTGCTTATCTATGCTTTATGCACATGCTTGAATATAAAGCTACCTATTTGTTAAACTGAATGTGAATTATATGGTATTATAAATAATTTATTTAAGGTATTTAAGGTAACCAAAGACACCCTTAGGTAGTCTACATGGAACAAACCAAAGTGAACTCTGTCTTCAGATTTGTTTGTTTTTTATGTTATTATATGTGCTGTTGGTGTTTTTTGAGAGCTAGACATAGGTTTTAATCTTGGAGGACAGTGAAGAACTGTGAAAAGTATGTGGAAAGCTTCTGATACTAAGCCTTGCCTTACACATTTGAAACACAGATTTCGGAATAAACCTACAACTAGATGTACCACATAGTGTTCCATGGTATGACCGATACATGGTATTGATTTTTGGAATGTGAAATACAAATGTTAATAGGTTGGAATGCCCAAGTGGGCACAGTAAAAGGTTTCAATGGCCAGGCATGGCTGTCTATTTGCTTATGTTCCAGGTTGGAGGGTTTTTAGACTGCATTTGTAAAGAGAAAATGCTAAATGCACTGGGTCAACTGTCGCACATAGCCATTTACAATTACTGAATCAGACATGAAATTGTTAATCTGCCTTTTCGCTTCAACATATTGGCAATTCATATTTCAAATTTTTACATTTACCCATTTACCCATTTCACATTTCACGCAATGCTCTGTAACACTGGCATACAAAAAACATTGTCTTGGGCAAAATCTTTTGACTTCTAGATTCAACAGGAAAAAACTCATTTTTACATTTACCCATTTCACTAGATGGCACCATGCTACAAGTGAATGTGTATGGGCTGTGTCGAAAGTTGTTCTAACATTTTTTGGGGGGTGAAATAATCATTGAGTTATTCAGCAAAACCCTTTGGCAGTCTTCCCCTCTTTCACAGACACTATTCGTTAAGAGCCTACTAGGGCTACATGCCCATGAAGTTTCTTATCCCCCAGTGTTTCAGTGTCCCACCAACACTGAAAAATCTGTGGGTTTAATGGCTGTCTGTTTTGCACTTCCTGTATCAATTAATAGCGTCCTGTATCAATTAAAACAGACAGCCAAAGGAAGGAAATTTATGTATATTTCTGTTTATGCAAACGTACGTTTTTAAGGACCATCCCTAGACAAAATGGATATCATTGGTCTTACTTTTAGTCACCCTACTGCTAAGGGTGGCATGTCCTCTAAAATTATCAGATTTACTTGATTTATTTGTCCTTGGAAAATTCAGGTAACACGCTTTTTGGCAGTTTCCCTGTATCCGCAATGTCAGAGAGAGCCTACTGTATTAAGTAAGGCCTAAATAAGTTCCCTGAATAAGGTGCTGGCACAGTGACAGTGGGTATGCTAAGCTATTACTGTCTACATGAATGGAAAACCCAATATGTGTATGTATATGTATGTATGTGGTGATGGTGGGGGATTAGAGTGTGTATTTGCATAGGTGTATCCTAACACCTTATTCAGAAAAAGAGGGCAGTAAAAAAGAGGACATTAAAACTCTTGTCACACTCTCTCACATCTTCCACCCTGAATTATAGAAAAGAAAATGCAACATGACTTCTCAAACACAGGACAAGAGCATGCACACACATATACACATATACACACACAGGCAATTTTTATCTACCAAATGTTATGCTCCTTAGAATATAATGATATATTAAGGGCTGCGTCCTCAGGAGCCTGTCTTGGGAAAGATACTTCTACACCTGCCACCCTGAGGCAGTAGTGATTTTCTAAAAAAAAAGATGACATTTTAATATCCTAATATTAACATTTTATGCCTGCCAAATTTACGTTCTGTTCTTGAATTACTTTGTCCTTCATTACATTTGACCGATGAAGTTACCAAAGAACCAAATGTCAAATTTGATGATATCCTAAATTACTAAATGCCTTGTGTACTGTCAACAGTGTGATTGAGACCATTCCAGACAGGAGTAACATAGGTTGAAAGTTTTTCCCATTAATTTCTCGAACTCTTTCTTTCTGTCCTTACTTTTCAGAGGCGGACAAGTTCTCCTGTTGGCATTCACATATTTCCCCATATTAGAAGCGCTACCTAGTGGTGAAGCATGACAATGACAATCATGACAAAAAAACCCCTCTGATTGAAATCCATTTTAATGTTTCGTCACAAAATCACAAACCAAGTAGCAGACAAAACAGACTGTATGATGAGGTAAACAGGTACATGTAAAAGTGGGAATGCCCTTGCTGAGTGAACTCAATTATCTCTTTATTCCATAGTAGTGCTATTTCACTTGGGCCTGACAGGACTATAGAACAATCAGGACATCCAGGTTACTCCACAGGAGACACTGCAGCAAAGTTGATCAGAGTTTCAGGCTCTGAAATGTTATCTAAAAACTGCTGACTCATGAAGTAATTAGTTTCAGCATCTAATCAAGACACAACATGGGTTTGCAATCTATCTAATGTAACAACGATGTAGTGACATGACAGATTTCTAATTACACTTTATTTACACATTTACACATGTCCCAGGGGGCTCTCGTGTCAGCTTCATGGCCACAGGCAGGAGTGATGTAGGAGTAAGTACCTCCTTTTATACTGTTCTGCCATCCTGCTGATCACTAGTGTGTGTGTGTGTGTGTGTGTGTGTGTGTGTGTGTGTCTATGGTGAGCTGAGGTACATCTTCAGCGCTGGAGTGAAGATAAGGACGGTGCCCATAACAGACACAGAGATAAAGGTCCACAGGAAGATCCGATCTAAGACCTGTGCCACAAACTTCCAGTCCTGCACCACCTAAAACACCAGCACACTGATTAACAAAAATGTTTACTATTTCACATACCACTCATATATAAAGATGAAAGACACATATACACACCTCTCTGATGAAGTGCTCTTTGCGGATGTGGCGTGAGATGTATCGCACTGAGTAGGTTGCTTTCTCCAGCATATCTACCCATTCCTCCTCCTTCCCTCCCATCATACCCCCTCCAGCTCCTCCCCTCCTCCTTTTGAGTTCAGGGCTGCGCAGCTCCATGTCGGGGTAGCGCAAGCGGTCCGTGTGGCCACGCATACACAGCAGGCGTGGCAGCCTCTGCAGGAACAGGCTCTTTACCCAGGGGGCCATGGGGTGGTAAGTAGCTGAGGAGCGGTGGTGCACATTGATCACAAAAACGGTGACAATTATAGAGAAGGTTACAAAGATCATGATGAAAAGCAGGTACTCGCCGATGAGCGGAATGACCTTGGAAGAGGAGGGGATGATCTCTTCGATCACCAGCAGGAATACAGTGAGTGACACCAGCACAGAGGTAGAGAGGGACAGCTTCTCACCCTCATCTGATGGCAGGTAAAAGACCAGCACTGTGAGGAAGGACAGACCCAGGCAGGGGATGATGAGGAAGAGTGTGTAGAAGAGCGGGAGCCTCTTCAGGATGAAGGAGTATGTGACAAATGGGTAGGAGTACAGCCCATCTCGGCGGCTGCCCTTTGTTCCTGTGGCATTGAGGATCTCCCATTCACCATTGTCAAAGAAGTCCTTGCGGTCCACATAATGGTCCACCAGCACCAGGTCCACCATATTGCCATCGTAGGTCCAAGAGCCGAATTTCATGGAGCAATTCTGGCGGTCAAAGGGGAAAAAGGTGACATCCATGGTGCAGGAGGACTTGTAGCTGGCTGGAGGTGTCCACATAATGGTACCATTCCACTTCACTATGGCCTTAGTCATCAGAGAGCCCTCGAAGCGCCCATCCGCACTAACACAAAGAGGACAAAGACAGAAAAGATGTCAGAAAGAACAAAAAACAAAAAGAGAATAAAATTAAGAAGCAATCAAAGTTCTACATATTATACTCTGTGCTTTGTTATCAGTTAAATTACTCTTAATACTGAACTTATTAAGTTTTTTTAAGCTAAGTGAGGGTTATGGGAGAGGAGGGGGTAAAGAGAGAGAAAGACAAACAGACAGCTAGACAGATACATTGGCAGATAGAAAAGGAGACAGAGAGAGGGAGCTGTGAACATAGTCTCACTTCTCATACAGCACTATATCAGGCAGCCAGATGCTCTCAGATGGGACCCTGATGGACGTGATGCCTCCATAATCATCAGGGTTCCAGCGCAGTTTATAGTCAGTCCACTCCTGTACACCCAGACACAAATAGCATTCAGCCTGGACTAACAGTAAGCTTAGCTTAGTTTGGTTTTCATGGGCCTACAGAGGTCTGTCAAAACTCACCTGCCACAGCCAGACATTTGTAGTCATCAGCTGATTCTTTTCATCCTGGGGGGAGAAAGGACAGAAAAAGTAAAATACAAACATCTCAACAGCAATCCAGACTGAAGTCAACACTACACAAGGATTATACATATTACGCATCACTGCAAAACGCAAGATCTAATTCTCTTCTTATAGCATAGAGAGACATTACTGAAGGGTAATCAATTATACTGGCAAGGAGTAGAATGACAGACTGTCTGCAAGAGAGTATCAACAGGAACTAGTGGAGGAACTAGTGAGGAACTAGTGCTGTCAACTCTTCACCATAAGAGGGCAGTGGTGTATATGCAACTGATGCAGAAGAACATTTGACAAGCTTACTGTAGAGTCCTCCAAACAGCAGAAGGCATACGCCCAGCTCTTGCTTAGAAAAATGTGAAACAAAATGTGAAACATGACAGGATGTCCCTAGCTTTTCTGGGGAGTAGCTATTCATTTCCTTTAAGTTATGGATAGTGGGATTTATAGACTCCAGATGGCAACACAATGCCTTTCTCTTTTCAATCAAGGAATGACTACTGTGATCATGAAAATGGAAAAGGCCCTCTTATGCTTGTCTGTGTCTGTCTGTCTGTGTGTATGTGCTACTGAGAGTGACTGTAGCTGGTATCTGTTTATCGTGCAAGACCCACAATGGCCCTTGGGAGAGAGGTCTTTTATAATGCATTGTTGAATGTTCAATCTCCTAAATATTAAACATTTATGTGATATGCATACCTCAGTAAGCACTGAAAGGTCACTCTATCTATACATTCAAGCATTCTCTCTCCCTCTCCCTCTCCCTCTCTCTCTGTATATGTGATACATGCATTAATGTGTGTGTTTGTTTGCATACACTGTACATATATTTACATGTTACAGTGATTGTTTTGGCAATACAATCCATGATTTGACAAAATTATATGACAAAGCACACTTGAATGAAACTATGGAGTGAGGAATATTATTAATAACATTAAACCACCTGAAAACAGGGTTTAAAGAACATTTACAATATGTTTTTGGCACAAACTTCTTAAACATTGTTGGCATGAAACATTGTTATTTTAACATGCACATTATATCCATACACACAATTCTTGCTTTTTCCCATTTTATTCTTTTATGATTACACATATTGTACACATACCATGTGGGCATAATTACAATGTATTGAGTATTGCATAATTGTTGCATAGTGATATCCTCATGGAGGGCAATGTATCATAATGGTATGTTGTTGTGATTTATTCAGTAATTGCAGTGTGTATTTGCTCTCACCACATCCACCAGCTGTGAGATCTTAAGGCCAAAGCGTACAGTGATGGTGTCATTGGCATGAAGCACAGGCCGCACCCATTTTTCATAACCTTTGAAGAGATTTCTCAGCAGGGCATCCTCCAACTCAGCCAAAGACACAAACTCCCCAGGAACTACAACACAGACCAGGAGAGAGAGAAAAAAAAGATTACAAGAGGCTACCCAGATCACTCCCAATCTACTAGCAGCCAGCTGAAATAAAGAATCTGTGTTTTTAAACCCCTTTAGACATTTCCCAGTGAACTTATTTAGTCTTTATATTAGGCCTACATAAACTAAATCACAATATTTACCTCTGCCAAGGAGATTATGTTTTACCCATGTTTATCTGTCTGTCAGTTTGTAACTCACAAAGTCATGAACGTATAATTTGTTGGTATTGTCACACCCTTGAGGTGATTTTTTTCATAAAAAATTAATTACCTTACAAACAACATGGGAAATCCTATTGACAACATTTCAAAAAAGGGGAGGGGGGGGGGGGTGAACGGCTTGGTGGAGGTCTGTGCTCTCCACGTGGTTTTCTAGTCAATCCTGTTTTGTGCAGAATACCTCAATACCTCATTGAGTTTGACTATTTGTTTCCGATAGATCTTTAATATCTCTGCTTCATTTATGCCTGTAGAAGTAAGAAAGCCATGTGAAAAAAGCAAGTTTTTGCTGCTTGTCATGAATCAGATTTACCCCATAATGCGTGTGCACACACACACACGCACATGTGCACACACACACACCTACACAGACATACATGCGCGCGCACATGCACACGCACACACACACACACACACACACACGCACACACACACACACACACACACACACACACACACACTCCCAGCTATGCATATGGCTTTGGGCCATTCTCATTTCCCAGAGAGGTAAAATGATCAAAGTGACATGATCACCTTCGACAAGAGAGACTTGCTAACCATCAGGGGTGCAGCAACCCCTGTGCATTACTCACACTCTCAGAATTACACATGAAGGCACAGGTCACATACATGAACATATACATGTATGCATAAATGTGCACACACACACACACACAAACACACACACACACACACACACACACACACACACACACACACACACACACACACACACACATCTTCTGCAAATATGCAGTGTCTCTGGCAGAGAGAGGTAATCAGCTTAGAAAGTCCCACAGGACTGTACACATACACTAAATACAAACACACACACACACACACACACATACATTCCTCCTTGCTTCCCACCTTCTCATCCCCCCAAACAGGCACCCCCACTGTCTCTCTCACAAATCATTGTCATTGTGTCAGTATAGTTCAATAGCCCCCTCCTCTATCACCTTCAGTCAGAATGTACTTCCATTTCCTTTTAAGCAAATTAAGCTTCTTGCAAGGTTCCAATACATGATGTCCGTCCCTAGGTCAAAAATATGCCCAAAACCACTTCTTTACCTCAGCTGTTGTGTACATAATCTTTGTTCCTTTTGTCAACATTCATACCCTTCACCCTACAGTATTTGACTCTTCCTAAGCAGAGATAACCTTCCACAAAAAAATTCAGAATAGTAAAGCAAACACACACTCTCTCTAGCTCTGTCTCTGTTTCTCTCTCTGTAGTGCATTTGAGGACAGCTCTGGCTTGGCTGAGTACAACTCCATCTTCAAGGGCCACATGTGGATTTACATTCATTTGCGCTTCATCTTTAATTAGCAACTCACTGCGAAAGGCAACTACTGCACTGTGGGGTTGTCCCACACATAAGCCAGCCATCAGCTGGAAGAGAGAGAGAGAGAGAGAGAGAGAGAGAGAGAGAGAGAGAGAGAGAGAGACTGGGAGCATTGAGGAGGCACAGACTGCTGTAATAAATAATAGTGCACCAGCGATAGGAACGGCTGAATGATCTTGCTGACTGATTGGCTTTACTTTGTGGCAGCTGAGTGATACAGCCAATCAGAAGAGCAGAACAGGGAATAAAGGCATCAGTCATACTGAATGAACAGGGAAGACTAGTGTATGTATGCGTTTGAGATGGTGTGTCTGTGTGTGTGTGGGTGTGTGTGTGGGCATGGGTGTGTGTGTGTGTGTGTGTGTGTATGTGTGTGTGTGTGTGTGTGTGTGTGTGTGTGTGTGTGTGTGTGAGAGAGAGAGAGAGAGAGAGAGAGAGAGAGAGAGAGAGAGAGAGAGATGGTGTGTGTATATGAGAGAGAGAGAGAGAGTGTGTGTGTGTGTGTGTGTGCATGCATCTGTGTAAATGCACTGCTGTAGACATATTTGTTACATCAGATCTCATTACACTCACAAAGAGAGGCAGAGTTACCTCCAGCAAACTTTATATCCACCATAAATCATATGGGTGCAGCATGTGCATGAACATATATGTGTATCAACATATCAGTCTGTTTCTGTTGGTATGTCTGTGACCGTTTATTACTGTACATGATGTCTGTCAGGCCAATAAGAACAGAAATATGTTTGTCACAAAATACTGTGTATTTTCCATGTTTGTTTGTTGTACATTTGTCCCTGTAGAGTGTGTATATGTGTCTGGCAGTATATGTAATGTGTAAGTTGTTGGAACAAAGATTGACCTACCCTTTAAAGCTGAGAACATGTGCCGTGAAGTTGTGAGCTGACCCATTTTAAAAAGGACAGTGAGAGGAGCTTCTTAGGATTTGGCTTTTTTCCTGGTTTTGCTCATGCTGTCTGTTTCCTTCAGCACACATGTCCTAAATCAATGTTTCTCAAAGTGTGGTGGTCCGCAAGAAATCCCAAGTGGTCCGCGAGCAGTTGTCACATTTCTGAAGCTACCTATGCTATGTACAGTGTGTTTAAATAACATGTATATAATCTTCATGCCATTCCCTAGTTGGAGCTGTGATGCTGCACCAAGCCCTGTTAGCCTCAGATTTGGGGGGTGGGGTGGGGTGGGGGTGGTTCTTGGTGTGAAAAACTTTGAGAAACATTGCCCTATCCTCACTGACAGCTGCATGATGTAACACTGCACCTCAGGTACAGTTCCAAATTAACCCTATTATTTTCTCAGTCCATATAAAGAGCAGACCCCCCCCCACACACACACACACCAAACAAACAAGCATCAAGAAACTTTGTCTCCATGAATTATAGAGTGCTGTTGCCAACTATTTCACCCAAAGAAGAAATAGGATGGTCACCAACTTCATCATACCTACATGAACGAACACACGACCCTCCACTGTTAATGTATTCAAAGCAAACAAGAACGATAACAAATCAGTTAGGTGGCCCTAAGTTTGGTATATAACTTGTGCTTTTTAAAAAATGTAGCTAAAGGAATGTAACTAAAAGAAGCCCTGATTTGCGTTCCATTAACATTCGACATCAGCAATAACATTCGCCAATTGCAGCTCACCATACAGGTTGCATTTACTCCTTTTCCATGCGATGGCGCTACGTCTTAGCGAGTCATTTACATTTCAATTTGCAAGTCAACTCATGCTTCTGATAGAAAGACTGCAACTATCTCTGTGGTGCTTGTTACAGCAACACATTCACAAACATAAGACACAGGGAAAGGAATTTAACTTTAATCGATGTGAGAGCGGTATGGCTGAAATGTCTAATGTGACCCAGCGCAACTAAATGAAACAATATTACAGCTTACGGGATGTGAGAGGCTTACCATCAATCGTTGCCGATGCGCCCGCCAGCACGCACCAAAAAGCAAAAAGGGATAACATGCTGTTTTGTATTTAGCCGGTTAGTCCACAAGAGGAATCATGACGGTGCCGATGAACAAGCAAGCTCGGGCATTGATGATTTATATATACACTCACACTATACCAAGTGCAGCAGCCGAGTGTTGTGCCGCGCGTGTACTCCTGGTGCTCGCGGATGTAAAACGGTGCTTGTGATGTACCGTTTAAATTAATAATGAACGGAGGCGTGCGCGACGTCTTCACTTTGCTCTGTCCGTGATACAACCAAAAAGTGTGCTCTTGAGTAGTGTCGCCCAGTTCTACCAATGTGGCTGTTCTCCGACGCGACGAGAATGTTTGTGTGAATGTGTGTGAGAGAGCTTGTGTTGCGCGCTGAAGGCGGAACAGTGGCGAAACAGTGTGGACATCCGAGCTCTGGACCCCCGAGCATAGCGCTTAGATTTATATAAATATGGTAAATTTGTGTACTTCTCTAAACATGAATTGTGTGATAGTTTGGTATATATAATATATAGTTTAGAATATATGCCATTTTTGTCCAATCTATAAACATCAGTTATTTTCATGTGGCACAAAAGACCTGCATATGTTTTATCGGGTGGGAGAGGTGCTGAGTGGGCTGACGTATCAAGAAACACTAAAGCCGGAGAGCAGGGAATTCTCAGATAAAATCATATGCAGTGCACTCTGTCTGCTTAAACAAAAAGGGATCATTGACAGGGATATGTAAGGATGAGACCCCCATCTCATACACATATGGCACAGGTGTATTTGTAATAAGTGGAATGATTATAAAGTGAAATGAGTATCAAGAAGCATTGGGATATGTGTGTTGTGTGTAAGTGAGGGTTTGTAAGTGTGTGAGATGGTGTGTGGGGTGGGAATGAGCCTGAACCAAAAGATAACATGTTTAGTCAGCAGGGCTGTACAGCCAAAAGCTATCAGACTGGAGGCTGAAGTAAGCACAGTGCCAAGCCCCCCCCCCCCCCTCTAAATTACTCACTTGTCTGTCTTTCTCCCATGCCAATATGGTATATTTCAGTGTCTATATATACACATGCACATACAGTATGAGGATTCTTACACAGTCACTTGCAGCCCAGCTGCCATACATGCTTTAGGCCAGTAGCTACCATTTTGGCCCTACCTTTGTATGTTGTGACTGTCTGGCTCTACATAGTGTGAGAGCAGAACATTTAACATTTGAGTCATTACATTACTACTTACAGAATGATGGTGCTATTCTCCCACAGACACACTTTAACTGTATGTGGAAATAGATTGTATGTAAGTCCTTCTGTACACTGTCTGAATGTGTATTGGTATGCATAGGCCTGTGCATGTATCAAAGAGGGAGGAGAGATTTACTGCTGGTTGTTTGCCAAATGAACCATTTGTTTATTACAGAACATGTCAGGGCTCCTCTTAGGTTTATTAAACCTACTATTTCTGCCTAACACGGTGAGGGGGGTGTCTTGAAATAGGTTATTCTTATAGGCTACCCATGTAAACCAATAATAAAATGAATGATAGATGGTGGAATATACAGTATGTGTATATACAGAGGTGAGAACCACAGAGGTGGAGTTTTCCATTGATTCAGCTTCATCCATTTTGAAATGCATTTCGTGATGGAGAGAGGGAGAGATAGCAACAAAAGAGATGTGTTTTAAAGTACCTAGTGAAATATCCTTGTTCCACTATGATTTAGAGAGTATTGATCACAATCAGTTGCATTCAAGCATGAGAGACAGTGTGTGACTAACCACCACCATTGATTGGCTATAGTTAACAAAAGCTAAACCAAAGGGTCCTGAAGATATGGGTATCTAAGAGAATTCAGCCATGTCCTTTTGTGCCATGCCAAAAGATAGTGAGTGGTAAAACAAAACACAATGTTTTTATTAACAGTTGATGTTGTGTGAAAATGTTTCTTGTTCTGTCTTTCTCTCTCTGTCTCTCTCTCTCTGTCTCTCTCTCTCTCTCTCTCTCTCTCACTCACTCACACACACACACACACACACACACACACACACACACACACACACACACACACACACACACACACACAGAAGGTAATGCCGTCCCTTATGACCATTCTTAATTAAGGACTATGAGTTACATTAAATAAATTGCTTAATGATATAGGGGGTAAAATTAAAATGAACACAGTGAAAACTCCCAAGGCTTTGGGAATAAGCCTACCTGACCCTCTAATTTACAAATTCACAGACTTCTTCTCACAAAATGTGCTCCTCAAATATGTTGTAACGGCACACATACAGGGATTATAATCCCTCTGTAGTTTATCTGTGAGAGCTGCCTATGCTGCACTCCCCATGATGAAAGCAAAAATTACCTGTTACCCTCTCAAATTGTCCTCATGGTCATTCTCATACCCTTTTACCATTTCTTCTCTCTATATGTGTGCCTCTTTCTTCCTCATACACAGACACTTCAGAATTATCAGCGATTCTTATGGCAAAAAGATGATAGAGATTTTCTGCTCCAGTTGCTGTGTAGTGTTTAAGGGGCCTCAGCTGCAGTGTGTGTGTGTGTGTGTGTGTGTGTGTGTGTGTGTGTGTGTGTGTGTGTGTGTGTGTATTCCTTGTGTATCTAATCGTTTGGAAACTGTTTTATTTTTTCAGGACAATCAGCATGCCTAGAATGACCAAATACCCACTCATCCACTATTACACACACATGCATGTGCATAAACATACACATGCGTGTACACACACAAATTACAAATATGCTGCACCACTGTTATTATATTTATATAAGCAATATCCACACTAAAGGTTATTCTAGGATCATTTAAATAACATGAAGTGTTTTGTTCATCATATGAACAGTATACCACATTTAAAAAAAGATCAGCTATGTTTTAAGATGACTTAGGCGTGACATACAGCAGGTGATTGAGATAATTGGTGTTACTGGTCTGTGTTCAGACTCGTGCAGCACTATGGTGGTTCAGGTGGTGGGGAAGGTGGGGTGCTGCCGACCCACGCTGGCTCTGTTCAGGAAGGAACCAGATGCCCTTGTGGGGGAGTGGGAGGCAGGAGTCAGTAAACTCTTAAACCGTCAATAATTCTTTGATTTAGGCAAAGAAGCACTGGGATGTTTGGTGTATAAATAAAGATGCACCACCTCCACACGCATTCCCACTTTTACACTATTTGTTCACATACCCACACACAAGCAAACACATACACACACAGACACACACACAGACACACACACACACACACAGACACACACACACACACACACACACACACACACACACACCTACCTACCTACCTACACCTGAATATTGAGCTAAAATGTGATACAAGAATTTGTTGATATTTTCATAAGCTAAAGACAACCCTGAAGGACAGGTGTGTAGTATTCAGAAATTCTTTCATGACATTTTACAAAATCTTAAGGTTCACTAGCTAAAAATCAGTAATTATCCTGCCATGCTTAAGAAAGGAGAATGTTTAAAATGATTTCTGCAAAAACACACACACATTCACACACACACAAACACACACACACATACATGTGCATACACAGAAATACATTTATGTGCACAAAAGTATGCGCATCTTCTAAATCCCCAAAACTATGAAGCTATTTTGTTCCAATATCATTCAAACAAATAAAAAATATCAAAACAAAAAACACAGCTTTGAAAACAAAAAATGAAGTTTTAAATTTTTAGTCCTAAAAAAAAATTGATTGTGCTCCGATTTTCTCCATACAAAACCCTTATCCATCAATTTATCCAAAACTGTCTGCAGAATCATCCGAGTAGAGGAGGCAGCCAAGTTCCAGGGAATAAGTGATTACACGCCAATATTTCTTTCCTTGTCCTTGTCCTGTTACCTCTTTTGCACGCCCTTGCACGTACACACAAACACACAACCATCCACCCACCCAAAAAAACATACGCAGACACACACTAAAATTCACTGACAAAACTGCACTCATCAGTCCTCAAATACATACACATTCATACACAGGAACACACATACACTCATACACCCACACACCCACCCACACACACACACACACCCACAAAGCCTTCTCGTTCTACCTTTGTATCTCTCTTTTGTCCAGCTACCCGTCTTTAATGGGTGTGTAATCAGCAGCTCATCTCTCGGATGAGGTCAGAGCTGTGGTGTTGTGGAGTTCAGAGGCTGGCTCATGACTCACAGTTGGCGCAGCACTAACGAGCATTGGGCCTTT
>CM059265.1:5156153-5171153 GCA_030347295.1 Setipinna tenuifilis
GCCTAGAAGTTGAGTGCCTGCACCTCTCATCAATGTAATGAGAACTTCAGGCTCACATTTCAAATATAGTGGAGTAAAAAGCACAATATTTGTTTTGAAAATGTAGTAAAGTGAAAGTCACAAGTTGACAAAATGTTTAATACCTAAGTAAAGGACAGATCCATGAAAATTGTACTTATGTACAGTACTTGGGTAAATCTACTTAGTTTCCATTTCCATTCATGTTGCTGACATGTATTTTGTTTGTATGTTTTTTTTGTTGACACTCACTGTAAGTTAAAAGAATCATAAAAACTCTATATCTCTGGACTGGCTCACTACAGAAACACATACACACAGAGAGACACACACACACACACACACACACACACACACACACACACACACACACACACACACACACACACACACACACAATAGTTAACACAACTTACATCACATTTTTATTAGTGTTTGCAGTATATTCCGTGAAAATGTTCTCACCCTGAGGCTGCTAGGTTGGAGAAATCCGTGTATGTGTAAGAGAGGGTAGGAGATGTATTTAGCATTATGCTAATGGAAGCTACACAAAGGACTGCATGTGAGATTAATCTGACATGCCACATTACCAGCCAATCTAGTGGAAGAACCCCCAGTGGCCTCTCCAAAAGCCAGAGCACACTCTACCGCTCAGCAGTGTGCAGCTGTGCCCACAAGTGTTGAGCCACAGAGAGTCTGGGAACATTACCGCACAATGCCATGGTGCTGGGGATGAAAGTCATGGAGCAGCTTTGCCACCAACACTTTGGTGGTGATAATAAAGACATGTGAGGTGGAGGTGCCAGCTGACAAAAAGAAGTGAAACTGATCACAGTGTCATTCCATGACAAAGGTTTGGTTTGCTCTTTTGGTCTGTTGCCACACAAGAATGTCCAAAAGTATACAGGAAAATCGTCTATATGCTTTCAATAACATGAAAGTGCTTTGGTAACTTTGTGAAAAGGCTTACATAAGAGCTGCATAAGCCTACCCTAAGGTCTCAGAGCAGAGCTGCACACAAGCTCCTGGCAATGTCAGGACACATGAAGGACTGCTAGTGCTGTGCTTCAGTGAATATAGAGGAGCATTTCACCATTTTGATTTGTGGCTAAATGTTGTTCTCAGCATTGCTATGTTCTCTGGGCTGTGATCACTTCCTCTGGTCCATTCTATGTGAAGGGCATGAGATAAATAAAAGCTTGATGACTTTTCATTACTTTTCATTAACACCCACCACCCCCACCCAAGTTGCATGTTGAAGCTATATTTGACATTAAGAAAAACTATACAATCCCTTACACACACACACACACACACACACACACACACACACACACACGCACACACTTGTGTACACTCATAAAAAACCTTAGGGAATGCTGTGTGAATCCAGCTTAAACCTGTCAGTGACAGCAGTGTATATGAATGTGTATATGTATATGTTATCTGTCAAGTTTTTATTAAGTATGAAGTGATGTGTTTGTGTGTGTGTGTGTGTGTGTGTGTGTTATAAAGTACACAACCGAAACGTTTTAAATAGTTTATTCAACATAATCCTTTTTAAAAGAGCTTATATTAAAAGAATGACAGCTTTAAATAGAGAGAGGGCCATGCCTGTTGCTAATGACACATAAACAAAGGCTTGTGATGAAAGGCAGGATTATGCTGGAAAGAGTGTCAGAATTAGTGTCTGTATCATGCTGACCATGCACACATGTGCGCTTGCACACACACACACACACACACACACACACACACACACACACACGCACGCAAGTATGTGCACGTATACACACACATCAAAATCCACTCTGTAATAAATTGCATTTTAAACTCTAGGAAAAGGTAAATACATTTCCAAATACACTGAAACAGAAGAGTAAGATCAGAGAAGTCAAGACATATGTCACTTAAGTTACATTTTTTAAACAATGTTAATGAAAAATATTTCTTTGCAGATTTCTGAGAGTAAATCTCTTGATTTGACATCATTGCTTCTCTGGACAAGTGAAAGGGCCGATGTTGCCTGCAAGTCCAGGTCTGTGTGCAAGTCTGGGTGGCTCCGCCAGGCCCAGGTAAGTGCTGGCCTTCACAGTTATTTATTCTGCAAATGAACAGTGGGATTGTGGCAAGTGGTCCATGGATCTGTTCGATGGCTTGTTAGGACAGGAAGCTGATGAGAGGTTGCAGAAAGAGGCCTAACGTTCCAAGGACACACACCAGCACAAATACCCATAGGAAGATGCGATCAATCACCATGGCAACATACTTCCAGTCATCCTCTACCTGAGCATGACATGATGAGAGAACAAGAGAACAAGTCAAAAAATGTGACTGAAACGATTACAATCTCCTCTTCTTACTTTTTTTATTAGTTAATAATGTTATTCTGCATTTTATATTTACATTACTGTTAACACATACTTACTGGGTTATTTTTTTCCTATTAATCACTCTGTTGTATGTCTAAACCTTAGCTTTGATGATACTGGATCCAGGTATAACAGTTTCATAAATCTAATAAAACATCCTGGACAATTACAATGGTGTAAAGACAAGGAAAAGACTAATCATAGCACAACGTTGAGTGAGGGCAAAAGAGAGGAATAAAAGTTTGTGTGTTTGTCTGTGTGGGTGTGTGTCTGTGTGTGAGAAAGACAAAGAGAGAATGTGCATGTGTGTGTGAGTACAGTAGAATGATTATGGTAATTTAATTCTGCAGTCAGAGTGCTGGGACTAACAAAAACCGAGCTGGGAGTGGGTAAAGCTGGATTGAAAGCCTCACAGAGTCTCGGCACCACAGCCGTGTCAGAAGTGTGACCCCCTGGGGGAGTAAGTCTGTATTTATAGGGTCTGCTCCCATCCTCCCTGTTAGTGATGTAGTCTATATCCACAGCACAACTCCAATCACATTTGTCATGACAGGGCAGAAGCACCCAATCCAACCAGGGAGAAGGGGTTCAACCTTGTGCTCATGATTTCTTACCTGCCACATTAGACAGCTGTACAAGCCTATGCAAATAGGACACTAAAGTATGCAAATATCCTAGCCTGGCAGCAAAAGGAACTTACAATGGTGTGTATGCGTGTGTTATCCTTCTCCGTATCTAATTGTATTTTTTTTTACTGCATGCATGTCTGTTTACCTCTTTGGCCTTGTTTCTGCTCCGCATATTCTCAGCAATGTATTTGACACTCTCGATGGCCTGTTTGATCTCAGGTGAGATGACAGAGAATGCCACCACCGTGTTGACTGCTGGAGAGCCCGTCTGCCTGCTCACCTTCCCACCGTCACTCTCAGCCATGTCTTTCCCTGGGTGGCGCTGGCACTTCTTGCCCTCAGAGCCCATTTTATTCTCTCCAAAGTCAAGGCAATTCATGGCCCCCTGTCCAGCCCCACCAACCTTCCCCTTCTTGCCCTTCTCCGCTGCACTTCCGCCACTCTCCTGCTCCCTGTCAAGTGCTGCCCTTTTCCTCTCCTGGTCGATGGGGCGCCGCATGAGCATGACGCGGGGCAGAACCTGCAGGAAGACGCTACGCACCCAAGCCGGCATGGTGTGTGTGGTGGGTGTGCGGTAGTGCACATTCAGCACAAATACGGTGATGACAATGGAGAGTGTGACGAAGATCATGGTGAAGAGCAGGTACTCGCCAATCAGTGGGATGACCAGAGAGGTTGACGGGATAGTCTCAGTGATGACCAGCAGGAAGACAGTGAGGGACAGCAGCACTGAGATGCACAGAGTCACCTGTAAGTTGGGGCAAGAGAGAAGGACAAGGTCCACCAGAATAATCCAACATGACTACCTTTACAGTATCACAGGGAGAGATTTTTGCATTCTATAACATATCAACTACCAACAACAAGCAGCTGATAGCTGAGATATATTCAAGAGGAGCGTATTCTATGGCTAACATTTAAATCATTTAGCAGATGCCTCCATCCACAGTGACCTAAAATACATTGAGGACATGTATTATTAAGTAGTACAAGTAGCTGCCTGGCAATTGAACCCATGACCTTGATTGTGGCCTGATCTGGCAGTTTGGGAGGACCTGCCAGTGTCCCGTATTCTGATAACGTCATTGGCTTTATATTACACCTTATGTTTACTAAGACTGCTCAGACTCTTTGTAGGTCAGAACCATGGCAGCCTGAAATAGGCAGATAGAGCTTAGTGGTAGTTGGGCCTACACACCTTCTCGCCGCAGTCGGAGGGCAGGTAGAAGACGAGCACAGTGAGGAAGGAAATGAGCAGGCAGGGGATAATGAGGTTGATGGTGTAGAAGAGGGGCAGCCGGCGGATATAGAAGGAGTAGGTGATGTCTGGGTAGATCTCCTCACAGCAGTTGTACTTGATGTCATGCTTGTAGCCTGGAGCATCGATGATCTCCCACTCGCCGCTCTCCCAGAAGTCTTTGAGATTGACTTTGGAGCCGATAAGCACCAGATCGATCTTGGCTTTGTCATAGGTCCAGGAGCCAAACTTCATGGAGCAGTTCTGGTAGTCAAAGGGAAAGTAGGTGATGTCCATTGGGCAGGAGGATTTAAAGATAGCTGGGGGCACCCAAGTGATCGTGCCGTCATACTTCAGAAGGGCCTTGGTTTTATCCTCCACCAGGAAGTCCCCAACTGCGCTGCATTTGAGAAAACATAACATGAGACTTTAATCTCTTCTCCTTCCATTTTTTATGGTCCTCTCAGAGGTAATTGCTGCAGTGTTAAATGAGCTCACTCAGGTATCGAGCAGTTAAACAGCTAAAATAAGCTCATGGAAAGGAGGCTTCAATATGAGATTGAGTAAAAAAGCATGACTGGCTCACATGCGAGTGTGTGTACACGTGTGTGCTAGAGAAATTAAACTCACTTGTTGTACAGCACAATGTCAGGCCTCCAAATCTTGTTTGATGGGACCCGGATGAACTCAATTCCATCAAATTCTATTGGTGCCCATTTTAACTTATAATCATTCCATATCTGAAGAAGAGAAAAAAGAAAGAATGAAAACACATTTTTGCCTCGAGAAACTATAAAAGTGGCAGAGACAACAGCCTTTCAAGTCTTCATGTAAATAAATCTGGACGACTTGATAAATGTGTAAATGATAGCTGACATTTGCCAGATGTGTCTCTTCTGGCATTCAGAGACTGTGTGTGCTTTGTGATTGAGCATCTGTCTGTCAGTTCAGGCCCACGCTTTCATTCGTCACCAGCGCACTCTTGCATTGCAGTTCCTGATAAGTAAGAAGACCGTCATAGTGAGCTCCCCAGACAGTAACCTGAGCTCCAGACGGCGATATGAGTTGCAGACGGCACTATGAGTTTCAGTCAGCAGTATGAGTTGCAGACGGTAGTAGTCTCCTCTATGGCTGAGTCAACGTAGGCAGGACTGAGCGGAATGTGGGGTCAAGTTGCTCTCTTGTCTGTGAGGTTTCAGTTTCAGGGAAAGGCATTTTAAGTGTAACCGCCTAAGAGCTTAGACACCCTCTCTGTGTCCATGCTATTAGTGATGATCCAATGAGCTCAGGTAGAACATGCACAAGTGTACAGTCTTTGACCTGATTTATGATATTGTTCCATATAATATACAGAATGTGCCCAGCAGCAAATACATAGTTGTGATCTTAGCATGAAATGAATTATTTAATTATGTTTGTATGTTTTTAAAACACAGAACATCTAAAATGGGAAAGGGGCAGGCTGCTGCTGAGATCACTGCTTTGATGAGACAGATGATAATCACCCATGTGTTAAGTCAGTCTGTAAACATGTATGTGGCTCAGCGTTCTTATATGCTGTACATGTTATGCAAGATCTCAAGTGGGTTGGCTTTACCATAGATGTACACTACCGGTCAAAAGTTTTAGAACACCACACTTTTTCCATTTTTTTACTGAAAACTCAGTTTATTGTGTCATTGCACTCTAAAAATGAAAGCACAGAACAAATAAGCAATTTCAGTCGAAAAAAAATCATGAAATCAATTTATAAACCAAAAAGTATACTAAACTTTTGACTTATCAAAGTAGCCACCTGAACATACTCGTGGCGTTCTTTCTGCAAGGGAAATCAAATATTCTTCCAAAAGTTCTTCCAAAGTTTGTTGCAGAAGTTCCCATAAATGTGTGGCACTTGTAGGTTGCTTGACTTTCACTCTTCTGTCCAGTTCTTCCCAAACCAGCTCGATGGGGTTTAAGTCTGGAGATTGTGCTGGCCACTCCATGTTTTCAAGCTTACCATCTTGTTTTTTTTCCTGAGGTAGTTTTGGCATGGTTTGGACTAGTGTTTTGGGTCATTTTCTTGCTGTAGGATGAACCTCTGTCCAACTAGGCACATACCAGAGGGTATTGCATGGCGCTGCAGAATGCTGTGGCAGCCATGTTGGTTGCTTGAAGTTGTTGTCCTGTGAGCTGCCTATCACACAATTTGTTAACTCTTAGAGACATGTTCTCTCATTCAGTTGTGGCTTTGGGTCTGCCAGACCACTTCCTGTCACCTTGACTTTCTTTTGCAATTGTCCTGTAGGAAAGACTAACACTTTTAAGTGTTATGATGGTCTGTCTCTCTCCCAATATTAATTGCCCCTTTCTTGCCATTTTTGTAGCATTACACTACTTTCTGCAGTACAATACTGTTCACCTGATGCTCCTGAGGGTCTGGTACCACAGTGTGTGTTTCAACACTGCTTTTATACCAACATTGGGTGTTGTAAGTAATCAAGAAAAGTTGGAACACCTATAGGAATTAGTAGCACTAGCTGTCAAGGCTGATTTAACCTTCATTGCTGCTGATCGGGTAACCAACTTTGTGTTCCCTGAAAAAGGCCTTTTTTGTATAATTCTGAAATGTACACTATTTTTCGGTTTTAGGTAACCAATTTTTTTTTTACCTCTGGCTGTTCAGTACTTACCTTTGTACCATTTCAGGGTATTCATTGAACTTTCAGTACTTGAATTGCAATAAATAACTGGAAAAATTAGGGTGCTCTAAAACTTTTGACCGGTAGTGTATATGGTGATGGGGTTAGTGGTTGGAGGATGTGCAAAGACAAATAAAATAGAACTCACATGTCGCAACCATAAATTGGTCTCCATGATCTGGTTTACCTCATCCTGTAGAATATTTGAACAAAATGTATATATATGAAACATTAAGACTACTGTACCTGTCCTGTATTGTACCTGTCATTTGAGTAGAAACACAGCACCTTATGACAAGACTGAGATGAAAACTTTCTCAAGCAGTCTATCTTATATCCATAATGAGTTTAAAATTTTATCCTGATAACTATTCTCTATCTCCCTCTTGCTTTTCTCTCAGTTATGGCTCTTAAATCTCTGCTGTTCTTGCCTTCCTAATGGAAAAGATGTGAGTAGATGTCCCTCCCTCTTCCCACACTTTAATCCCTAAGAGGAACTATAACACACAGGGAGCTATGTTCAGTGCAGCCACTTAGAATATAATTTCTACTTTATTTAAAACAAGCAAAAATAGATGGTGACTTTATCAAAAGCTTTTTCTATGTTGCACAAAATAATTTCTACAAGAATTTAATGTGGCGTGCAGTATCTTCATCGTGTATTACCTATTCAGCTATAACACCACAGCATAGACAGAAATTACACTGCATAAAAGACAACAGTTACATTACCACTTTGACCAGCTGTGAGATGGACACCTCAAACTGCACAGTGACAGGGTCAGACACATTCTCTACTGGACGGATGAACTGATTGTATCGTCGAAACAGACGACGAAATAGACGGTCCTCCCCTTTAGAGCAGAAACAGTCTGCAGAAAAAGACAAAGAAAGAGAAAAAGAGGCAGAGAATAAAGGGAAGAGATGACTGACTCCAAATAAACTGAAAACAGAGTGGCATAAACATGATCCCTAATGCAGAGACTGGAACACGGGACACAAAATGAGTATTACACATGTTTCCAAGAATCTTTTGGTCATAAATACATTTGGAACTAATACATTTGAGGTATTTTTCACCTTTACTCCTTCCTCTGCCTGTACCAATGTCCCCTCGTGCTCCATTGTTACAAGCTCATGTTCTTCCTTTCACATCTACTGTATTTCACTCTCTCTATGGAGCCTCATGCTTTTAACAGATTCCTCTGGGTTGTGGCTCTAACAGCAGCTAATATGGACAACCAAGGTCGAAGTTCGCCTGGGACAGCCTCATCTTCTGACATCATCATAGAGACCGTGTCCATGAGAGCGGAAAATGGAACCTGCACTGAGCATTCTCCCAGCGGAAAGATCCAGACCTTCAGGCCAAACTGTTCTAACTGTGAAGTGACACAACTCTCAGTTTATACGATCTTTACTGTCACATATTCTCAGTCTCACAAAACACACCCCACACTCAACCACACACACAACACAGGAATGTACTACTATGTGTAATACATGCATATTTGAAAAGTAAACACACACCATAAAACAGTACATATTCATGGTAATTGTGATATATACATAATGCATGCATAATGACTTTCATGTACACTGTTTAAACAGTGAACCCTGATATATGTTCCCAGTCACTCCATCAGTAAATAAGACACCAGTGTGATCATTACACTCTGGATTCTTAGAAGAAACTGTATGACTGTGAAATTACACTGAGTCCACCACCTACTAAATGTAAACTTGCAGAATCTTTTACATTTGAACTGACAATGACACTACAGTGAACATCAAAGGGAATTTAAATCAGTAATCTTATAAACAGTACTTATGTTTTTATCTGTGTAAAAGTACTCACTATCACAGTACTATTACATCAATGCTCAGTTTTATCACTGGCCTCTGGCAAGCTGCTGCACCCTCCTGTGCCACCTCTAACCCTTGATAAACCTCTAGAACACCAAAACCTATAGGCTATCTCCACGCACCTTAATAGTGCATTCTCAAAACTCTCCCACTGAACAGACACCCCTTCCCCCAACTAACCCAAACCCATTGCAGCGAGAGATGAGATACGGGGAGGGTCTGTGTCAGGCTGAGCTCAGTCTCCAAAGGCAAATAGGCTATTGTTTCAGTTTCACTTTTTAATTACTTTAGGATTCTGTCTCCTCTGGACACAGCCTAATTGGGTTAGGAGAAGGAGATGAAGGAATGTCTTAATTACATGGACCATGACAAGATTAAAAAATAAATTTTTAAAATAAAGAAATAATATAAATAGACCAAGAACTTTCCTTGGCACAATTTGGTAGTGCAATCATACACCACAACCTTGAGAAATGCTGTGCCAAAAAGAACTAAAAAATCCTGTGAATGCTAAGTGAGCGGTTTCTGCTTAATTTCCTTAAAGTTTTCTGATTTGCCCCAAGTCAATTTTGTTTCCAATCTTTTAGTTCTTGTAGTCATCCATTTAGGCCATGTGCACCATCAACAAACACCAAATTAATCAAATGTTCTCAAGACTGAATGGTGCATGTAAATATTCATCACAGTTTTGCATATCAACATGTATAATTGTCCTTAAGTCTCAGGACCTTAACTTTTTTTGGCAGTACTGTATGAGGCATACATAATAAGGTTCAGTAGAGCAGACAGAAATTCCAATTGCAAAAACATATTTTCTGACAGAATAAAATTCCCCAACAATCAGTTTAACCTTGAGGATGCACCTTTCTGTATGTGTGTGTGTGTGTGTGTGTGTGTGTGTGTGTGTGTGTGTGTGTGTGTGTGTGTGTGTGTGTGTAACAGAGAGAGAAAGACAGAGAGAGAGAGAGAGAGAGAGAGAGAGAGAGAGAGAGAGAGAGAGAAAGGAGGGGGGGGGGGAACAGGCATCAATATCATATCCCATAGCTTTGATCACAGAAGCTCACACACAACTACACACAAACACACACAGACACACAACACACACGCTGCATTAAGCTTGGAGAAAGGCCCATTTGATGTGGTCAGATGGATTTCACGTCAGCCTTCATAAAAGAGCCAATTACTGGTGGAAATTAACTACACATTACAGACACACACATACATTTATCTCCCAGCCTGGAACACTTTTCCAGGAAAGACAGCGTGGGTGTGTAATCTGCAGCAAGCAACTGGATGTGTTTGTGTGTGTGTGTGTGTGTGTGTGTGTGTGTATGTGTGCGCGCGTGTGTGTTTGTGTGAGAATGAGTATTCAGACAGCACTATGCATGCATTATATTGATATTTGTAAAAGTGGATGCACATGTAGCCTATGTGGGAAGAGGGAAGTTTATTTACTGAGCAAAAGACCGCCCCTTTTAAACTTTCCATCTCACATGACTTTAAAAAGTATGCAGCCTATCAGAACAGATTATTACAAATCCATTATCAATCATTTAAGCACATAGAGATGGAATTACCCACAGGCAGGGAGGAGCACTCCCCTCTCCTGTGAACGAGAAAACACACACTTAAGGACACGTCAGTGCCGCAGAGAGAGAGAGAGAGAGAGAAAGAGTGAAGGAGAGAGATAGAGAGAAAGAGAGAAATAGAGAGGTGAGAGAGAAAGAGCGAGAGAGAAAAGAAAAGACATGGAGAGAGAGAAAAAAAGGGGGAGGGACAGATGGAGAGAGAGAGAGAGGAAAAGATAGAGAGAGTCTGTAAGAGGAGAGGTAGTACATACACATACGCAGAGAGAGACAGAAAGAGATATCTGTATGGTAAGCATTAAAGAGAGAAACATACTAAGGGAAAGAAACAGAAAGAGAGAGACAGAGAGAAAGAGAGAGAGAGATGTTAAGTGCAGTTCCCTGTTAGAGCAGGAAATGGGGCACTAATCAAATAAGGCAGGTGAGCTGTTCACACTGCAGCTCTCTCTCTCACTAACACTGTGTATTAGTGTGAGTGTGTGAGTGTGTGTACGTGTGTGTATGTGTGTGAGTATAAATGCACTCTGCCTTTGCCAGAAGCTGTGGTTATAGATACTGAGGGTGTTTATTTTGTAAGCAAACGCATGTGGAAACATTTATATATATGCATGCTGCAGGAGGTAACCCCTCTCAGCTTGTTCTCTAAGAAAGATGTTTATACATAAACTAGCATTACACACATCTGTGAACACTGACACATGCCCACGTTCTGGTGTCAGTCTGAGCCCATTTAAAAGTTAACTGGTTATCTTTTCATAGAATAATTTTCACCACTCTCTTGTCTATAATCCTGCTAAGGATGCTTAAATCTTACTAAGATAGAACTGTAAAAGACAATGTTTAGTGACACTTTCTGGTCATTTGGATACTGTATCCCTTTCATGCTGATCTAGATTTTTAAGGATCAAACAGTATTAAACTACAGATCATAAAAGTAAGGTCATTACTCTTAACAGATTACATAGAGCAAAGCAATCTCTCTCTCTGTCTCTAACACACAGACACACACACACACACACACACACACACACACACACACACACACACACCTATCAAAAGTCCAATTTCAGAATATGTGACCTTTGATCCCAGCAGTGCAAAATTTAAATGAGTAAAAGAAGACAGATAAGAAAGCAGAGGAAAAAAAGTGAATGAAAACCCAGTGGAGGAGAGAATAAGTGTCATTCATGGAAGACCTCTCCATCTCTCTCTCTCTCTCTCTCTCTCTCACACACACACACACACACACACACACACACACACACACACACACACACACCGCTTATCACACATCAACACACCTGTACAGATTTGCACAAAGTGACTTTCAGGGAGACATGGAAAACATGGAGCTGAAGATGCATGAACAATCAAATGATTGACCAGACTCACATACATGCATACCTACAAGAGTAAAGTAAGTTCATGCGACTGCAAAGACAGGCCCAGAAAGACATTTAAAAGCTTGAGTGTGAAATAACTAGCATCCTGTAAGGGTGCGCACACACACACACACACACACACACACACACACACACACACACACACACACACACACACACACACACACACACACACTCCCATGGAGGCTGTGACCTGCTAGTGGCAGCTTTGCGTCAGACGGGCTCCCTCTCAGCAGAAAAGTAAGATGCTACTTTTCTCTATCTATTTCAGAAATCCTTCTATTTCGTCCCTACAGACCAGTCCACAGCCCAATGATCTTAAAATCAATTATGTTAACATGAGGCTCACACACATACATACAGAAAGAGAGAGAAAGAGAATTTAAATTAGAGATGGAGAGGGAAAGGGGAACACAGAAAAACAACAAACCTCATAAGGGTGAAGGTTTGGTCTCAACATTGGTGGGGACACATGTCAATATAAAATCTGCGCTACGTGTGGAAACATTGGTAGGGACAATTGAGCTGAATGTAAAAATGCTGTGGACATGTCCCTACCGTCCATACCATAAATTACACCCATGAAAACTCCCACACATGTAGTGTAATGTAGTGTAGCGACACCATACAGCCATACAGCGGGAAAGGTACACGTCTTACTGACTTTGTCTTTCTACCCCCCTCTCTCTCCTGTCTCTCAGTCTCTCTCTGTCAAACTGTCAGGTCGTGTATGGAGTACACTCTTTTGAGCACTGAGAGTGCATCCATACTGATTTCTCCATATGACTAACGCTCAAATACGTAGAAACATATGCACATTATAACACACTAATACACAACATTATGCGAAAACAGAAAGAGTATTTCATATTTAAATTTGTCATATAGCTTTAATAATGTAATGTGTGTTTGTCTTGTAAATAATATTAAGAACAATATGAACAGTATAACCAGAGAGAGAGAGAAAGAGAGAGAGAGAGAGAGAGAGAGCTTGACAGGCTGACTCTATGTCAGGGGTCATCCCTGAACCCCATATAGTGTACAGGTTTCCATCTGGTTTACCACATCTATGTCATTAAGATTCTCTCACGTTTCAAATTAGTATATGATAAAAAGGCTCTGTGGAGTACACCAAGGTATAAGAATACCACTTAGTGACACTTCCTTCTGACAGTGGCCAATTGCTACAAATCTGTTTCATATTTAGCTTCATTATCGGGACGATTTTTACAGAAAATAAAAACAAATCAAAGAAAACCAACCAACAATTGTGAGTTAAGCCCCAACAAATCCTTAACAACAGCATACTATAGCAATGGACATTTTTCACTCAAACTTAAATTTGTACACAACCGTTCATTTATTACAGGTTTTCACACCGACAATATTACATTGCTATGCTCATGTACTGACCTCGTGCGTAAATCAACCATTCGCTTGACTCAAAACTCGCTTTTCGATGTTAAGTACCCTGCACAGAGTATTCTTACTGACATCTAAAACCTTTAAGGGTAAATGCAGTTAACAAGCTTGTCGAAAGTGCAGGGACAAGAAATGGTTCTGAAGGCTTTACCTTTTGTGAACAACACCACCAGCACCACCGTCAGGGCGACTTTTGTTGTTGGAGACATATGAAGTCCAGGTGAGGAACCGCGCTAATGGATGAAACCACTTTCGTAGTTTGGCAAAATGGTATATTAGTAGACACGAAACTCGTTAAACGTCTGCACCATCAGTAACTAACGGACAGTCAGTTTGTGCGCGCCGGGATGCGCAAGGAGTTGACTTCGTCCCTCCCCCCTTTCTCGCCACGCGCAACACAGTGCAGTGCAAACGGACCGTGTTATCCAGTAGGAAAAAACTCGCAATTAAACACCACACCATGTTACTGCCCAGCTGAAAATGTCAATGTAGCAGTGTAACTGCGTGACATTTATCCTGGCAATCTGAATGCGAATTGGAATGTCACACAGAAGACTTTATTTATTCTAAGATTAAGGGATTTTAAAAATGCTGAAAAAGTAGACTTGATTATGAGTGCATAAATAACTGCATCAGAAGGGGTTATACCTAGGTATATTGTGCTTTTATTTGACTATCAGTCATCTTAGCCCCTTGGTCCACCATGGCGTATTGGTAACTTTTTCATGTTAAAAAAGTTTATTTTTCTAGTATTAACTTCAGTACGTGCGAAAAAACATTAGTGGGCAATTAAAAGGGCGAACAGGTAGGGAAAACCCTAAACTGGACACAGGTCAAACAGGCGAGTCCTGAGACTGTAGAGGCGACAAGGGTGAGACAGAAGACACTGTGTGTAGTCTTCTGTAAATAATGAAACAAATACGGGAGAGCAGAGCTCGTGGAGCGCAAGTCTTCAGCTGCATTGGACTGATTAGCAACCTCGACCGGAGGCCGTCACGTGATTATACAGCTGTTGTTTCCACGTTGATTTATTGTGTCTGTCGTCAAAACATCACATCTTTAACCTGTGATACCGAGTAAATGGAGTTCTTTACTTTACACAGATAGTCATTCACAGAAAGACATACATACTGTTACACATATTGATATTGTTATGTATTTTATGTATACACTGAATGTATTTTCTTTGATTCTTGGTGGCAAGAAGATGGTTTCATCTTCTTCTGTCTTTATCCCTCTTTATGTGGGTGAAGTGTAGCTGGCTAAGAAAAGCAATAGATCTGTTGTTGTGTTCATGTTGTATGTTGTATGCTATATGTCTATGCCAGTTTATGTGCGTGTGCTTTGTATGTGTTTGCTTTATGTTCTTTGTGTGTGTGTGTGTGTGTGCGTGTGTGTGTGTGTGTTTTAAAGACAAAATACTATTTAGAATCTGTACTTAGTAGACTGTAAGACAATTATTACATATAATGTAATAGAATGCAATATTCAGCACCCTAAAATACCCAAAATGATGTGTCATATGTGTGCATCTGCACGCACCTTGGCGAGATAGAACATGTGGTCAGTGACCATGCCCATGCACACTGAAGACATATATAGACATACAAGCAAAAATACATATTGCATTTCCTTTTGTTTTGTTTGTTTGTTTGTTTGTTTGTTTGTTTGTTTGTTTGTTTGGTTGGTTGGTTGGTTAGTTGGTTTTTTGGGGCAACGCCCAAATGATAGCAAAATATGCTCAAATCATACGCATTAGTACTGATAATTTATTTTTTCATATTTTAAA
>CM059265.1:5176153-5336153 GCA_030347295.1 Setipinna tenuifilis
CTCAGAGATGCTGCCTTGCTGCAGTAATAGGCTTTTTAACCAGGTTAAATCTTATACACACACACACACACACACACACACACACACACACACACACACACACACACAAGTTGTACATCATTGCTGCAGTGACAGATAAGAGAGAAACTGCTGAAACAATCACTGTTCTCTATCTCCCACACATATATCATATACACACTTCACATGAACACATATAACAGAGAGAATGACAGTGGAAGAAGGCTGGAAAATAGACTTCGAGGGTCATAGAGGTACTGAGAGCTGCTGCATTCCAGATTCCCTTCTCCTCTGACCCAAGCTATCTACATTACAAAACCAAGTGTGTGTGTGTGTGTGTGTGTGTGTGTGTGCGTGCACTTCAATTAGCCCCAGTGCTGTAAGCAGAAGCACATGTGATTGGACTGTGCTATGCAATGTGTGTGTGATGGGGCACTCGTGAGATTAGTGGTCTCATTAGGGGCTGTGTTGGTCATACAGGGAAGATAGTGACTACAACCAGAGGGACCACATCACTCACATGGTTTGAGGGGACCAGTTTATGAGCCTGAGATGGGGAAAACAGGGAGCCAGTAAGGGAAAGGGAGACAGAAAGGAGCTGGAGGCAAAAGAGGGAGTGACAGAACTGAGCAGGTGAAGTTAGGCACAGTCAGATATAAATATGACCAGACAAAGAGATAGCCAAGAGGCACTCTAGGAGACTACAACTCTCAACAGAAAGACTTCCTATGAAAAGCACCTTAAAATGTTTTCTGTGTGCATCCGGGAAAAAAACACAATCAGCACAACGGGAGAGTAAAAACACATAATAAATGTTACGGTTATGGCATGTAAACATCCACGATCAAGAAAAGGTGTTATTTTACAGTGACAAATGGAAACATCTTTTACATCAAATAATACAGAAAACAATATATTCAATTTTGAGCTCCTGTACTGATCCTTGCTTCATTCATTAGTCGACCATGAACCAACATCAGCAGTATGTAGAACACAAAATAGTTGCCATGAGACAAACTCTGGATGTACATGTTTTACTTTAGTAAATATCTTCACAGTGTGCACATTCTGTCTAGATCTGTCTAAAATGGATGAATAGCTGTTGGAACACGTTGGAAATGTTTTCAAGTTTTGGAAATCCAGTCTAGCTTCATCAATATAACCTAAAACACACACATCACATGCATTTCTCTCTTTATGACTGTAATGCACCCTCTCAAACTGTGATGGAGTGTGTGTCAGAGGGTGTGTGTCACTGAACAATTTTCCAGCTGCTCTATTTTCAAGTCTGAGCTCAGACTAAACAGATGGCTCCTTTCAGACATGGAGTTTCTCATGCTTTAATGGCTATGGGTCTGTTTTTTTCTCTCCTTCTCTTTCTCTTTCTTTAGCTTTCTCTCTTTCACTCTCTCTGCTGCTTACCATGCCTTGCCCTCTTTATCGACCCTTTCCAGTGTTTACTCTCTCTCTCTACCTCTCTCCTATCTCTTATTTGCCATTTCATGCTTTCAGTGCTGTGACCAAGTTACGTCCAAAGACTAGAGTGCATAGTATGTCCTCAAACACATCACTTTGCGTCAGATAAACAGTGTAGTGTCAGAGAACGCATAAACTGATGTACTGAACCGATGTACTGAATGCTAGGATTAGAGCAACATTACTATTTCCAGCTAGTTACATGAGAGAGAGAGAGAGAGAGAGAGAGAGAGAGAGAGAGAGAGAGAGAGAGAGAGAGAGAGAGAGAGAGTGTGTGTGTGTGTAAAAAGAAAAGGAAAGAGGGATCAAAAGTTCATATGGATAAGGATCATAAAAACAAAACACTCAGTGTTTAAAAGACCAAGTAAGGAAATTTTATTCTCATTTTTCCATTCAGCATCAACAAAGCTCATAAGGGAAGATACTGCTACAGTGTCTGGTCTTGTGTATACGTAGATCAGTGTCTGTGATGTCCTGAGCCACAGTAGTTAGGGTGTGTTTCAGCGATGTTTGGTGTGTATTTGTGTGTAGTGTGAGTGTTAGTGTTGTTGCTTGAGTATTAGGGTGACAGGCTGGATGATGACTGTGCTCTGTAGGGATTGCTGAAGAGGTGCGGAGGGTCTGCCTGTCTACCTAAGTGCTTAGAAATCTCCTGAATACCTGAAACACAAACCACACAAACGAAAGGTTAGACAGACCATCCTCAAACATCTGCTCACTGCATCATCATTATCATCATCATCAAATTACAAATAATTACAAGGTACAAATGTAAATGTTATTCACATAAGGCAGTAAGGGTGTGGACCAGCTAACAAGATTAGAATGACCCATGTGCATGGGTGTGTGCGTGTGTGTGTGTGTGTGTGTGTGTGTGTGTGTGCGTGCGTATGTGTGTCTGTACATGCTCACTCATTCTCTGCTGTAGGGGTGTTATAGCTCTGAAACAGTGGCTGTACGAAGAGGCCAAGGGTTCCGATCACACACACCAGGATGAAGATCCAAAGGAAGAGACGATCAATCACCATGGCTACATACTTCCAGTCCTCAATTATCTGCACAAACATAAACACATACATACACACACACACACACACCCACACCCACACACACACACACACACACATACACACATACACAGACACAAAGATTTAGTATACCTACTTATTTTATTTCTAAACCTAACCGTGGGATACATTAATTTACTGAATCATTTCCGCAATTATTCTCACCCCCTCGTCATCATCTTCCATCTTCATATGCTCAGCAATAAACCTCACGCCTTCAATCGCCTCATCCACAGCAACATCTCTCTTCACCCTGACCCTCTGTCTGACCTCTGACCCCTCCGGAAGTTCACCAAGGCACCACCTGCCCCCTACCAGCCCTCCTGGCTCATCACTCAGGTACAGAGTGTCCACCTCTGTCTGCCGTGACCTGCCCTCTGATGATGGCGCAGAGAAGGACTTTCTCAAGTGCCGCCGGCGGAATTTCTCACGCACATTGGAGCTGCCGGGCCGCCGCATGAACAGGAAGATGGGAAGCCGGTGCAGGAAAACACGACAGACCCAGTCAGGCATGCGGTGCGTGCTGGGTGAGCGGTGGTGCACATTGAGCACGCACACACTTGTTACAATAGAGAAGGTTACCAGCACCATAGTAAACATCAGGTACTTGCCAATGAGTGGTACAGCCAAAGAGGTGGGTGGCACAATCTTGGAGATCAGAAGAAGGAACACAGTAAGGGCCAGCAGCACAGAGATGCAGAGTGTCATCTTCTCACCACAGTCCGAAGGCAGATAGAAGACCAGTATGGCCAGGGAGGTGATTAGCACGCAGGGGATGATTAGGTTGATGGTGTAGAATAGCGGCTTGCGCTTGATGACGAAGTCGTAGGTGACATCCAGGTAGGTGATGTCACTGGGGTCCTCATTCTTCCGGCCAGGTAGTGACACTATGTCCCACTCACCACTGGGCATGTAGTCGTCCAGGCTTGCAAAGTCAGATGTAAGAACCAGGTCCAGCTCAGTGCGGTCATAAGTCCACGAGCGAAACTTCATGGTGCAGTTCTGCTGGTCAAAAGGGAAGTCCTTGACCTCAATGGCACAGGCACTCTTGTAGATTGCTGGGGGGAGCCAGAAGATTTCACCCGTGTTGGCAACCAAAGCATTGCTGTAGTAGGACACCTCATAGACACCATCTGCACTAGAGGGAGAATAACAGAGGAAAGCAGCTAAGTCATCCATTGTCTATTTTTTCCTTAGATATTAATTTTATTGCCTTTAGGCATGACTAAATAAAGGTTTCTTCAAGCATTGTTTCAAACAGTGTGCCTCTGCACTGACACCACCTGTCCTGAAGTAATAAAAGTGGAAAAGGGAAGCAGAGAAGAGGGTTAGATGGAGAAGAGGTTGTGAGTGCAGACAGGAATAGCCCAAGTGACTGTTGTGGTTAAAGCTCAATCTGAGGTGTTACAGAAGCCCCCCTTTCTTCTCCCCTTGGTGAATGAGCATGTCAGACGCCCCCATGAATTTAGTGTATGCTGATTAATATTCATTAATTAACCCTGTCTTCTAATCCAGCCCCCTCAAACCAAATTCACACACTTTTCAATTAAAATCACCACAGAAAAACAAGGCTTATTTTAGCAGGCGATTTCACACTTCCATCTGCCTAAAAACAGGCAAATCAAATTAGCACATCCACAAAACCTTCCTTATAATCTAGGAGGTTTATCCAGTTAGTGATCATAAACACTCTCATCATGTCTATGTGTTTATATGGCCGCCTCCGAAACCCAGCACGGAGCTGTTTGGTGCATTTGCTTTATTTGGAAGGAAGACAAATGCATAAAATTGACCTTATTGCAGAGAAAATGTGTTTGACAGCATTTTCGCTGGCCTAGTTTGAGCTTCTGCTGTTGCCTGATGAGTGTTGAGCTGTAGAACACGCCATCGCCACATTTTGCTTCACTGTGTTACGGTTGTGGAAACAGTAGCAAATGAAGATTTAAGGATGAAGTGTTACAACTGTTTACTGTTTGACATCAGTCTCCAGATTTTGCTTGGTGCTGTGTAGTACATTACCTAAGAACGTAGACATTCGATTTTAAACATCTTCAAATTCAATCTAGAATTCGCCTTAGCTATTTGCAGATATGCATCTCTCAATTGCGTTGTCGTAAAAACATGGTTAAAATGAATACCCAGCCCCTAACGATTATCAGTTGGACTAATTTCCATGATGACACTGTCACATATGTAGTCTAAATGTCTAAAATAACTTCTTGCTCTTACTTGTTGTACAAAACAATATCAGGAAGCCAGATAAGCTGAGATGGGATTCGTAGCTTTTTAATTCCCTCATAATCATCAGGATCCCACACAAGTCTGTAGTCCTTCCACTCCTATACAAGAGACACATCACATACCCACAGCATTATGCACAACATCAAAACATTATGTTTATGATATATTGCTTTTCTTAAATAAAGCCATTTTACCTGTGACAGCCAAACATTCGTGGTCATAATCTGTTCCCTCTCATTCTGCAACACAAAAGTGGAAGTGAGTACCGAGTGCATTAACTTGTATTACAAGATCAATATGGTAAGCTAAACTGCTGCATATGAATATTGTCTTTGTAGGTCCTGTGAAATGCCCCCCTTCACAATCCTTCAGCATAGTTATCATAGGAATGCATTTGTTAAATACAGACAATAAACACAGTAGAGTAATGTACACACCAGAGACAGCACTATAAGATAAAATGTGACCTCATGCTATGGCCTCATCTACAACTACAGTAATATGGTTTCCTCTGTGAATTATATATTAAATGCTACATCTGTATGTGCATGTTGGTGGCTGTGAGTCCTTGGTCACATGTGTGTTACTCACAACACTGATGAGCTGGGCCAAGGACACCTTGATCCCGATGGTGACCTGCTCTGTCTTGTTGACCGCTGGCCGAATAAGCTTGTTGTAGCGCTCGGGGCCCAGCAGGTAATCCACCAGCCTCTCCTCTGCGTCCGCCGCCCAGGAACCTGAGGGCAGCAGGTCACACCATCACACCCAATCACACCCCATTACTGCAGTGCGACCTCTTGCCTGCCTGCATAAAGGCTGACACCCCACAGCAAGACCCTCAGAATCACTCCTGAGCTCACATTTCAACAGAAATAGGACAGCATCAATAATTCTTTAAAATGACAAGAAAATGGTTTTACTACATAAATAAATAAGTGCACTGACAGTCATCCAGTCAAAAGATAAGTAAAGAGAAAATGTTGAGCAGCCATAAATAGGGCTGTAAAGGTGTGTGCCCTTTGGATAGTTCGGCACACTTATAAGTCAGGTTGTCCCCAAAAAAGCAGAAAAAATAAAACCTATACAGACATAAAACAAAATATGGCTGAGAAAACGGACTTTGGAGTGTTAATGTTTGATTAGATATTCCTCACAGTTTTGTACAGCACACCTTAGGGGGTGAGGTCTGGGCAAGGTGAGCACATATAAGGTTGCTGAAGTATCAATTTTCATTTACAGATACAAGCACAAGCAGATGTAGACTGCCTTAAAACTGAATTGAATTTATCCCATCACTTTCCTTGTTACAGTTCCAAAGGCATCTTAATCTAGACATGCCAGCAATCAATGCAGTAAGCAAGTCAAGTCTTCAGTTTTCATAGCCTGCAGTGAAATGGCCCTGATGCAGGAGCACTCTGTTACAGAGTATAGAGCCTTTATAGTCGAAGGCTACAAAATGCTACTGAAACACAAGACTGAAACTCTAAAATTTCTCACTGTTTAACACCACTCAGTTCTTGTGTGTGTGTGTGTATGTGTGTGTGTGTGTGTGTGTGTGTGTGTGTGTGTGTGTGTGTGTGTTTGCCTGTTCCTGAGAGAAAGGGAAAGAAAGACAGAGTTACTGAATTATCCTTATCTGCTCTAACTCCCTGTGAAACACACCCACCTACCCATTGTCACAGACTGCCACACTCAATCACCCTCATGTATATGAGATCACACACACACACACACACACACACAAGCATGCACACACACACCCACACCCACACACACACACACACACACACACACTGTTCTCCTTCTGTTAGTCACTTATGATGCCACCTACCTCAGGCATCTGTATGCTCTGATCAGCTCATCCCAGACAGACTCATACTACTAATACACTCAACCGTTCCTCACACAGACAGGTGCTTATTTTAGCCCTTCTGCCCTGCAACTCCACTATACTGTACAGCCCTGCCACACAAGTGCGCACACACATACACACACACACACACACACACACACACACACACACAGCTGATTGTCTGCACTGACACACTGTGTGTTGACTCTGTCTCTCATAGCACTGTACTGTGAGTACTCTTCCCGGTAGTCTAGTTGTCTGGGGTGGGCATAAGGAGCCGGATTTAATTCAGCCAGGTGAGCCCTCGCAGCACTACTCCTCTGTGCAGAGATTTAGTGCAACATTCAATACTGGACAACAATAATGGAATTGTTATTTTGAATGCCACTCAAAACAACAGCATGTCTTGTTAAAAACTTACCAGTATGTATCTCCACAAATGCAATGTGAGTAGTAACGGCTTTTCTCCCCTTTTAGAAAGACCTGGCCCGTCCTCCTATTAAATTAGGTGACCTGTAGACTGACCTCAGTTGAAAGGTTAGCTACCCCCCAGCCTTGCTTTTTAAGAACTGGTTAAAAGTAAAAAAGAGATAGATGTAGAACTGAACAATATGGGTTAAAGCAAATACTATAATATGTTGTGAATTGCCAACTACAGTAATGTGGTTTCCTCTGTGATGTAAAAGCATGACAGTGTTGATGTAAAAACATCAACCATAAATCCCACTGTAATACAGAGAAGAACTAAAAGGCACTGAAACCATGTCACAGTGCTTTGTGCCACAATGGGCAACCTCTTATACTCATCTCATTTGCTTCCTGCTGCAGCCTCCTCTCATGTCACTGCCAGGCCATGTAAAACTACATTGTCAGCATCTGCCTCTGTGACATTAACAAGCAGCCATCCAAGACAGGATTCCCTATTCTAATGCTGCTTTGGGGTATCTTTGGGGTGAAATAATTTTGTTTCTCATGTGGGAGCAACTCCTGGTATCACTGTTAGTGCCTTACAATATGTAAATAGTACTACGGGATTGCGATTTACAGATTTTGTGTGACTGTCACTACATTGGCCAAGCAACAATGGCCAGTTCCAGGTTAATAAGGACTAATCAGGCTTCAGCAGAGGAACATATGGACACAACACAAGGAGATATTGGCTGTGAAGCAGATAGGCATAAAACTCTGCTGAAAAACTCATAGAAACTCATATCTAGGATTTCCTGGTGAAAACTTGAACAAAGTAAACCAAGCGTTGAGTGTTTCTCTATATTTCTTTAAGTGTCTAGTGTAGTAATAATCAAAGCACTTCACTATTTTCACTACTCACTGAGTTTGCCTTAGAGTACACTTGTCATGTGATATCCAAATGCTATTCCAATAGGCCTTGTTCACCTGGAGGATCCAGAATACTGAGGTAAGACAGAAAGCTGATCCCAATAATGATCAGAGGAAATGATGCCCAGAAATAATGAGGAATACTGTGAAGGCCAGGATCATGTGGCCTTTTCATGCAAATAATGGTCTGTGCATACACACTATACTGTGCATTAATATGACTTTAATATGACATTTACCTCAGGTAAACGTCTCATTACTATCTGGAACACACAGAGCTTTGGGCACGCAATATCGCAGTGTGACAAAAACAGAAATAAAGTCAGGGTTACATCAGGCTGTGTTGAATGTGTACCCTACAGTGTCTCTCTCTCTCACACACACACACACACACACACACACACACACACACACACACACACACACACACACACACAGTCAAGTGATCACAGAGCCAAGAGAACACACAGGTGCACTTCAACCAGTTAATAATTTAAAGTCCAACCATATGAGTCTTTAGGCATGAGTCTTAGGAACAAGGAAAAGGCTTTGATCACAGATTAATCAAAGCACCTCACTTACCTGTCCCACACATCTTTCTGTCTGAGACATTGTGTGTGTGTGTGTGTGTGTGTGTGTGTGTGTACACCAGTCTGTAATAAATATCACATGTCTGTACTGTCTGTAGGGTAAGCATTTTCCCCCTGAAGCAAAACATTCAGAATATTGCCAATGGAAAGGTAAATGTGTTCTGACCCAAAGAACAAGGTGCCTCTAGACACACACAGGCATGGCCACCACTGACTGTTTGTGAGATGTTTTGATGGACTAAGAGAAACTCTCTTGGGAATCTTCAACTAAAATGCATGTGCACTTACACTTGCACAAGAATCTCTTCTGCCTTGGGAACTTCATGACACTGCATTCATATAAGCTCAAATGGATTGTGACCCTGCAACATCAATTTAATCTCCTTGTACAGTCTATTCACTACAAAATAAATAAAATGAAAGAATACATTTGACAGAGACACTATAGTCCACCGTGTAGACTTACTTGCCAAAAAGAGAGGGAAGAGTAACAGCGAGAGGAGCGCGGGCGCTTCCATCTCCTACCCCTGAAGTTTTCCTTTTGCCAGGCACCTGCCAAAGACACTTGCCCGAGTGCCAATCTGTTAGTCAGCTGAGGAGATCAATATAGATTAGGTCCAAAATCGAAGTGCAACTAAACTGATTAGGTCGTGCGCGCACGAAACTGAGGATGCTTTGATTGCGTCCGGCTTGAAGTCCCGTGCTTCCTGCATGAAACGTTCTTCCGTCCTCAAAAAAGGTCAGACGGTATATTATTTGTGTATCAACAGAGAAAGCATTTCCTTTACTCGAAAAAACAGCACCATGGATGTCCGACTGTATATCTGATTACGCGCTCTGGAGAGTTGTAGTTTTACGCCTCTGGGCAGATAAGTAGACGTTAGGAAGAAACTCCATTCATTTCAAACATTAGTACACATCTACGCCGGTCCTCCAAAACGAATACTGTGATCAACACAAGCTTATATGAACATGGGCTAAACGGAACAAACGCCTCAAGAAACTTTTCAGAACGTAGCCGTTCTCTCACCGGATGGGCGACTCCTCTCCACAGTGCCACAACTTACGTACCAAATGTACCAAATGTACCAAAACACAAAATTACGGTTTAGAGTTGAACTGTTTTTGTTTCTGCTGTTTTATAATCTCGAGATTCGGAGTAATCCAAGCTGCCCACCGGCGCGCCAGTACCTCACTGGAGAACACGTGACAAACGCAGACCAAGTGCTTCAGAGTGACAGAAAAGCATCATCAGAGTTTACAGTGTGTGTTGCAGAAGTGAGCTAGTTATTAATATATTAGTTTAGCATTAAAAAGAATTTAATAGATTTGTTATAATTTCTGAAAGGTATAAATTCATTTATCATTATTGTCAGATTTTTTCCATTTGCACCTCTGAAAAATGTTTAAAATGTTAAAAATGAGTATGTTTTTACTCACCACAAAGATGTTATTTCTATACTGTTTACTGCCATATGAATTAATAAGGTGGTTCTGTCAGGAACATTCATCTTTTCGTATCATAAAGGTGGAATAAATTGGATTTACTCATATGTTGTTCTGACAATTAGAGATTTTCAAAAAACGTTTAAAGATCTTTTTAGTTTATACAGAATGGGCCAAAATTACAGGACATATTTTAACTTACATCTTAGAATCTAACAATGATAGAGACTAACAATTATATTTGTTGGAAAGCTGACATTTTTGAGACATAGGTTAATTTCTTTGTCAAATCCCGGCAGAATGGAACTCTGTAATAAGCGTAACCTCTGGCCTGTGTTTGGGGTACATACACAGTGCTGCTTGCCACAAATTTCAATAACTGACAGTTTTTCCTATATTTCACTTATTTTGACATTGTTAAATGACCTCTCTATAATTTTTAATTCAGGTCTATAGCTTGAAATGTTTTTGGCTGTGTTCTGTAAAAAAACACACAAAACAACAAACAAAGAAAACCTGTTTTTCCTAACCTATCCTTACATTTTAAGATGACTTCAATTCACTTCCAAAGTGAAATTAACCTATGTATCAAACTGTTGAATGTCAGCTTTGCAACTAAAATATGTGTTACTCTCAATCATTTTTAGATGCTAAGAAGCATTTAAAATATGTCCTGTATTTTTGGCCCACCTTGTAATTTATTTTAGCAGGGAAGTAGATGAATTGATTTCTTAGAATTACTAACATATGCAAGTTATGTTTATATTTTTTCCTAAAATGCTTTTTGTATTTGTATTTTAAGATTTTGTCAAGTCTTTTGTTTATGATGTGGTGCCTCTCGTAAAGTTACACTTTCGTTAGAAGGTTTTGGTGATGAGGAATATAATCTTTATCCAAAGTCAATGCAAATCGGGTTAAAATGGGTAGTAGCGACTTGCATATTTGTATATTTGTTGTATAAGTTGTATATATGTCAGTGGGCTTGGCACTGTGTATGGAAGCTTTGTGTGTATCTTAGTATTTACTTTTGTCTAGGAGTATGTAGGCGGTACATGTTTGTGACTGTGAGTGGCTTTGACTAAGGTGCAATACAAGAGTTGTGTATAATTAAAGGCCTCAGAGGTGTGTGTGATCTTTGAGAAGTAGGGCGGTACCTCTGAGTTTAAAAGCAGACCCATGTTCCTGAACTCATAGTCGAAAAAGGTATGACACATACATACTGTACACACACACACACACACACACACACACACAATAAGAAGTACCCATACTGATGCAGATGCATCCATGAACATCCAGTAACACTCCCTTGACAGGAACTAACTAAAGGTGAGCCCACTGCTCACATAAGGAAAGTGGTTTATTTTAGCCAACACAATCATCTTTCACTCTTTGTAGTTCTTTTTACAGAGTCAAAATCCAATATGTTCATGTAATAACACAACTTATTTGGTTTTTGCACACAAAAGGTCCTCCATGCACACTCAAGCTCATTGCACCTGTAAATAGTTTGGTGAATATGTTCATTCCCCTGACAAATAAACAGAACAAAACAGAAATGTGAAACAAAGTTTGAAATGCAGAGACCAAACATTAAAGGGGAACTTCCATCCTTATTTTTATTCATATTTCTGTGTCGCCACTGTGGTTGAATGCATTGTGCGTAATTTCTGTGAAAAATGATGTCCTAGATCTCTTGTTTGACGCTGTTTTCTGTAAGCTATAACAGGTCTAGTGGTTAAACGACTGGCTTTTCCGGTGTTCCTCGTGAATATCCAATAAGGCACCTCTGATTGGGCAAATTCACTGTCTTTCGCTCACCTAGCTTCTGTCCACTGTTCTCAATGGGTGAGCGTGCCATACATGGCTCTGGGCGTGGCTTACGACCTAGTGACGTAGATATGTTTAGCCTGCTCTGATCTGCTCGTTTTGGTTAGCTCGACCCTTCAATGACCAGTAAAACCACGAGGGTCGAATTTCACGTCTTGGAATGCTGCATGCATATACTGCTTGTTGTGACCCACCACATTGTAAATAGAGCTACTAAAAGCGTTTTTTGACGGAAGGACCCCTTTAAGCATTAATATATGGTCACCTTCAAATTCTGTCAGCAATTGTTAATATTTTTGATTAGGAAGATTGAAGGAGATCTGAGTACTGTTGCACAATGACTCCAAAACATTTTAATATAAACTAAGCAATGCTTCATGAGGCATCCCTGATTCTTCCTCAGTTCACTTTTTTGATCTGCCACATGGTCATTTATTTGAATGTTCGTACCCCACACAACCATTTTGTACTCATGAACATTACGGTTATGATTTGAGTATTTAACAGATGTTTTCTTCAAAAAGATTCACAAAAAATAACAATAAGGGGAATAGTAAAGAATCCAGTCATAGCATACATTTATAAGTAGATACAGTAAATTAAACAGTTATTAAACATTAGATGTATGTTTTAATGATTTCAAGATGCAAGAGGACATGTAGCTATGACTGAGGCTATGCCAGACTAGTGTGACTAGTGGTGATCTTAAAAATGTCACCAGGTATAAAAAAGATGATTTTAGGCCCAGTGCAAAAATTCATTTTTGAGTAAAGGTGTTCAGATATTGCCTCGGATATTGCCTTGGACTCATATCACTACATTGGTCTTCCCATCTTATCACTGTCACATAAGTCTCTTTCACCTACCTCTTTCACTTGCTGTGTGTGTGTGTGTGTGTGTGTGTGTGTTTGTGTGTGTGTGTGTGTGTGTGTGTGTGTGTGTGTGTGTGTGTGTGTGTGTGTGTGTGTGTGTGTGTGTGTGTGTGTGTGTAAATGAAGACATTTTTCTAAAATGTCTTCTGTGATGTATTATGTTACTGATTGGAACAAACCATGGGCAAGCAGAAACAGCCAAACATAGAAGCTTAGTCTTGGGTAATGCTTATACTATTGTAGAAAATTAGCTGAACAAAATGTAGAAAGTGTGCTAGAAAATCTCTAAAACTGTACCTTTACTGCCCAATCATATTTTAACATAATCTCTCTCTCTCTCTCTCTCTCTCTCTCTCTCTCTCTCTCTCTCTCTCTCTCTCACACACACACACACACACACACGCACACACTGCAGCCTGCTATATTCCTGCTTAGGGTATACAAAACAAAATGTTTAAAGTTAACATGTAGAAAGCCTTATGCATTCTGTATCTCAGAAACAGATAATGCCTGACAGCTCATGGCTAAGTGCCTGAACATGAGTGATACCACTATGGTTTCTGACCAAACCACTCAAATTCCAAATGTGCTTTATTAGCACAGCCAAAAAAGATGGTAATAAAATGAAACACATTACAATTAAGAAAAATAAAGTAATTGTATGTGTGTGGTAGTGTGTATGTGTGTTTTTGTACATCTGCATTTGTGTGTGCATGAATTTCAATGTACATGTGAATATAAGTTTACAATAGACTGGGTCACTTAGGTTTTGTGTCGTCAGTGCCTTTAACAAAAAGTATGACCATTTTATCTCTGACACTGAGGGTTTTAAAGGTTCGGAATGAATTTTTGGAATTTATTTAAAAAAACACTAAAGGACTCCCTTGTGTGATCATATATTGGATAATGTCGATGGACGTGCTCTTTTGTCTCAACCCTCTCTGTCTGACAGTGACCACATAATATTGTTTTCTAAACATAGCTCAGGAGGAGCTCATAGGATGATTGACAGCCACCAATTCACCTGTCTCTAGCCTTCTTTGAGATTTAATCCATCCTGCTCATCCACCTGTCATGCACACCAGCATCGCAAATCATCTCTTGTCCTCCCCTTACTCCTCCTTTTTTCATAGGGGCTCTGCTATCTAGGTCCTTATACCCATAGGGGGTGTAAGCGGACATCGCTTCATACAATCTATGCTTCAGTCATCCCAGGACCAAGGCCAGCTACCAAGCCAAACATGCACACTTTACTGTACACCAATCACTCATATGAGTGAACTAGTGAATTCTTTGTTCTCTTAGCAGCCAGGTTTTCCTGAATCCGCCTGTTTCTCCTGCTAGGTTGTGGTCACTGAGCCTGTACTGAGCCTCAATTTGTCTCTGCTTTGCATCTAAGATAACAGAGTTGAAAGGACAATCAGGGTATACCTTCTCCAGAGTATACCTGCCCTATGTTCACACTGGCAGTGCTATGACCATAGTTATTCAAACACTATTCTAAATACCTTCAGCACAGCCTGAATTAAAAGGCAAGCACAAGACAAAATCTTTGTATAGACTACATCAGCACGTATAGACTAGAGAATTATTGTGTCAATTTAATTACACAATCATGAAACCTTGTAGTTGTTTGCATCTTTCAGTTAGTCAATTACCTTATGCTTGATGACATAGATAGACATACATACAGATGCACAGACACAGATGCACAGACACAGATGTGCACACACACAAATCATAATTAATCTACAGACAGTGCCAAACAGACAGCCAGGAATTCAAAGAGCAGCTGATATTACAACGAATCATGAGGAGGCTCCACAGACAAGTCTGGTGGAAAAATACTAAGAGATAGAGGGACTGTGACACTGCTGAAAAAAGAGACAAAAAACCCATACAGATGAGACCAGAGCACTGCATCATAGAAGGGACAAACATCCCTCTATCTGAAACTAATTGTGGCAGGTGCAGTTTCATTCCAGTTCATCCCATTGACAGCCAGTCACAGACAGGGTATAGCAGGCCAGCTCAGGTAGAACTCATTAGTGTGTATGTGTGTGTGTGTAGTAATAAGCAATCTGGATTGAGAAGCTATAATCCAGTAGTACATGATTTCGATCTGTTCACTAAGTCAGTTGATTCTCATTAGCTCAATTTCTCAGCCAGGTACATGATTTTGTTTATTAGTAAAATTACAGTTAGAGTTCACATGTAGAAGCAGGTGATTTGGAATGTTGTCTTGAACTGTAGCATCTGAATCCAAGTTGCTCATTACTGTGTGTGTGTGTGTGTTTGATCATTTTGTCATTCAAGTTAAACAACCAGCATGCAAACCCAGACAATTTTATGCACTACTGTCCTATGTGTTTTTGGTCTAAATCATATTTCATATATTTTCCTGAATGCTACTGATATCTGATATAATACGTCTACTACACAAATTTTCTCAAATACACATGGTCTAGCGGCCGTGACTTGTCAGGAGCTGACATTCAGAGTGGCTTTTGAATGAGCCATAAGTGCTGGGAACCATAGCTTTTTTATTCTATACTATAGGCTTTGTTATCTTTGAGCCATAGTCACCAGTGTGGCCATGTTTGTCTGGTAGCTGCAGTTGGGTTGCAGCTTATCTGAGAAATGGTGGTCACGCTGTTTAATCACACTGATAGAAATAATATTTATTCATCGTTGCTCACTGACTCTCACATGCACACAGCATAGTGCTAAATTGAGCCAGTCCTGTCTCTTTCATTTCACAAGAGCTCTCCATCCTGCTCCAGAGGTCCAGCCTGGGGCATCTTTCCCTGCTATGCAAATTTGTTGTTTGACTTTATCAAATGAATGTGAAGCAGAATGCATGCAGAGTCAGAATGCTTCTGCCAAAGCCCATGACTTCGCTGATATTCAGGCCTCGCTGCACTAGCATATGCACTCTTACACTGTGAAGACATTTGCCAGTAGGAGTGAGCTGAGCACAGGATTATCTGATGAAAATGGGACAATGAATGCAAATCAGAGAGGGAGTGAGTGAATGCACTTTGTGTTTTTTATGTAATTTGTGTGTTTGCAATGACATAGCTTTTTGGAGCAAGTCTCCATTTTTAAACGCAATGATAGTACATGCATCCAACTCAACACAATTCAATTCAATTAAGCATTATTCAAAATTGTTTCAAATAATCGTTTAAATTCATGGTCCCACTCTTTCCAAATGAATTCAGTGACATAACATATTATTATAAACTGCTAATATTGTTCATAAGCTACATGACAGTGTGATGAACTTACTCTGAGTTTATCCATGTCCCCCAGGCTCTGGCCTGTCACAACTCCTAGCTGCAAACATGATCCAATCACTGGTGTATGGACTGGGGATATCTTGTAACCATTTCCTGACATCTTGCTGCCTCTTCTTGTCGGAGAGCAGGATCTTTAACAAGCTATATCTGGTACGCTGCTGTAGACCCTCCTACAGGGCTGCAGGGGGATCTGTCTGCTCAATGGGTTTCACTGAACCCCTGCGGTGGGAACTCATCAGTGAAAACCACTGTTTCTGTGCCGAGCACGTCTGCCTTTATGTAAATGTCCTGCTATGTCATATCACAACCTTCACCCTTAGATGCACAGCAACTATTTAGCCCAAGGGACATCAGCAAGGAGATGGGGCTTTTGCAGACAGCCCTCAGACCCAGTTTGATCTAGTCTGGAGTTGAGTGCAGTGAACCAAAACCAGACTTTAAGGTGCACTGCCACATGAGACAAGCAGAGGCAAAGCTGAGAAGACTGGTCCTGGATCAGGCTTTGTTGCAGCTGTCCCTCCAATGCACAGGAGGCAGTGATTCTGGAAGGCATCCTTGTGAGGTGCGAGTCAATGGTTCGTCATTTAGATATGCCCCTGACATCCTTTCATCGTTTATTCATTAATGTTTAGATATTAAGGACTACTCAGTCTAGTACAGCACCTAGATGTTTTTGCTTTTATATAGCACTATATTTTTATCTCTTACCCATGACATGTTGAGAAAATAACAGGGACAGAGACTGTAAAAGGGTGTATGAAATTAAAACAGCACTAACAGTAGGAAAGAAAGACTGTGTCTGTGTGTGTTGGGGGGTGTCAGGGGATAAAGAGGCTGATGCAACAAGACAGAGAAGTCATGACAAGACAGGAAGATCAGGGAAGCTCAGACAGCAGCGTGAAGTGAAGTGAAGTGAGAGAGGGGTAGAGAACAGAGGAGCTGACAGAAAGAGAGAAGGAAGGAGAGCACAGCTGACCTTTCTCTGCACCCAGCAACCATGTCCATGTGTGCACTGCTCACACTTGTTTATGTGCCCCTCTTCCTCCTGCAAACACATGCACTCCTACAGACACTGGTTGGGCCATCTTGACATTACAAGCGCGGCATAACTTGCCATAATTCATTTCCAGTAAATGCCATGAAACATTGTCATAAAGGTTTAGAGGGTCAGATTGTGTGGAGATGCAACATGCCCTGTGATCTGAGATAACCATAATGTTGGTTGAACACACCTCTCACATATTTCTTTTAGACACTGTGTTAATTGGGAGGCAATGGGGACTTAACAGAAGAATACATTGACATCACTGCCTCACATGTCAGGCAACACAAAGTCCGCCACAAGGCATGCTATCCAAAGGGACATCTCTGTAACACCTGGACATGTGCCACTAGTGTTGCCCACTGCTCCAAACTGACACTCAGGCTCAACTGGAGATGTGTGTGGCCCCGGAGTGTCAGCAGGGCTCTGGCCTCAGGGCCATAACTCAGACAGATCGAAGGGCTGACACACTTTGGAGCGACCTGCCTGCAGTCATCATGCCATGGTAGACTATCTCACTGTGTGTGTCAGAGAAAGGGTGCATGTGTTTACACACAACCTTAGAGTCCTACTTCCAAGCGAACCAGCGAGCTAAATGCAAAGTGGTGTATTTTATTACTCATTATTGCTGTTAAAGTTACATTGTTTATGAACTGATAGATTTTAGTTTCATTGCGCTGTAAAAGGTGCTTACATTTTGTGGAATGGCTGGATGATTGAAGTGATTTTTCTCTTTCATATATTGATACAATTGAGTTAATATGAGGCTGTCAGGCAGACCTACAAAAAATGTAACTACTTAGAAACATTGTAAAACCAGCATAGCTTGATGGGATTTTAAACAAAGGTTACAAAGTTCCCTTTTCAAAAGATGTGTACAATTTAGAGTAGGGGCTTAATCAATCAGGTGAATCTCTACTGAAGTGTAATTACTACTGCTGACTGCTCATTTTTTTTACCAAGTTTCAAAAACAGCCATTCAACTTGAGTTTAGTAGTTCAAAATGCATTAAAAGGACAAAACTGTACCACAGTGCTGCAGGACCTGTTAACAGTAAATTTACATACCAGTGGAATACGGAATCGTTTGTGTACAAGCAGACTTCAGCAGTTCTGGGCTCATTATCTTTTTTTTTTGGGCAATCCCAGAGGTCATAGCTTGCCTGAACAAATGCTATATGTTCCATTTCAAGGTCGCTGTGAGAATGATGGGAAAGCTCGGGTGATGGCCCCCACCTCTCCTTGCTTTGGAGCCTGCATAGAGCTGAGGCAGCGGGCGAGTAAGCAGGTCTCAGGGTGGGTTTATGGAGACCAGGCTTCCTTTCAAGGCATCTTGCACAATAGATTTGAATAAAGAGGATAAGAATATCAGAAAAGGGTCACAGATGACGTTAGGCTGCTTTGCATATGTCAGTTTTACAAATAAAAAAGGTGCAGTTACCCAACTTCCTATGGACTCACCTTGACCACTACCAAGTGAAGACATATAGCAGGCAGATAGCACACTTTTCCATCAGAGAATTCAACTTCTATATTACACTATCGACTGCCCTGTGGTGATGCAGATTGTAAAACATGTTTTTTTTTATTTTTGGAATTGGGTGAAATTCTATGACAACAAATGAATTCTCATTGTGATACATGTCATCTGACCCATCGGATTCTTTTTCTTCCACCCTCATCACACACACATGCACATACTCAGATCATTTAATATGGAAGGCTGAACCCCTCTTCCCTGTTTATCTGCCCAGACAGCCAGCCTCCTTGGCTCCTGCTTACATCGGCTGGTCCCTAGTTTGGGTCAGCATAGCAGTCTAAGAACACCTCCATTAGAAACCACTTGAAAGCATTATGTCCACTGGGTGAACTGCTCTGAGAAAGCATGGAAAAGGAAGCTTCTGAGAATCACATCACAATACACAGCCTTACAGTGCCATCTACTGGTAAGTAGCAGCATTACACCGCATAAGAATCACAACACCTCTGAACATTGTTTCAAAGGACAATGCAGAGAAGGATGCAGAGGGTGAAAAGGAAGAGGACGAAGATGAAAGAGAACATAACGCATTTATTATAGAACCACCCTTTGAGATCCAAAAGACTGGTACCAGGAGTTGGAAAAAAAAAACTCATTGCACTACTTAGTAAAGCATCACTAGTAATAACTCTGATAAAAAATGTACAAATGTCTGTTACAAATTTTTTATATCAAGCCTTCAAATGATTTTGGTTACAGATATTATACATATGAAACATCATGATAAATGACACAACTGTGTTTTATATCTGGAAAAAAAACAAAAAACACAAACCACACCAAAATAATAATAACAAAATAAAAGTAATAACAGATGACTGCAAAGTATTGGTGCAGGTTTAGATAAATAGTGAACATGAGGTAACCGCTAGTGTACCAGGCAGAAATTAACTTCTAATGCACAAGGGACAACAGAGAAGAGCACAAGCACACGTGTCGTACGGAATGGCAGAGTGCAGCACGTGAACACAAGTCAACTGTGTTTGATGACCTATGACACTGATGCTGAGAACGGATTAACAGCTAAAGGCAACTCTCTTTAAGACACTGTGGGCTCTGAGTTGGCAGTTCCATACCCGAGACACCTTCACATCCTGTCATGCTGCCAGCAAAATGTATAATAAGTACACGTGAATCTAAAACCACATAAATACCTTTACCCTCATGGACACACATGCATACACATACGCCCCTTACGCACACACCCACAGACACGCACACACACTACACACACACACTCACATATATATACATACCAGTACTAAATAATGTGTATAATGTATTAAATGTAAATGGACCTGGCATCATGACAGACAGGTGAAGTGTCAGAGGTGGTTACTGCACACATACAGTGGGGAATACTGGAGGCAGAGGGACAAATAGGATGCAGAAAAAAATCGTTAATACTAATAAATGTTTTCAGTTGTACCTGTAAATGTTAAATCAGTCTGTGCATGAGAGTGTACTTCCCTTTATAGTCGTAATGCTACAGTGTTTGATCTTGTCCTGGGCACATGTACACCCAACACCACTTAGGTGCCCCTAAACATCAGCTAACACAGTGAGGGCTTCCGCTTGTGATCTGGCAGTGACTCTAAACAGACCTTTACAAAGTGTGTGTGTGTATGTCCGTGTGCGTGTTTGTATGTATGTATGTGTATGTGTGTGAGTGTGAGTGTGAGTGGCTACTCAACTACTCAGCCTCTACAATCTGTATGGTTATAACTATTACAGTTATCAGATCCAACATGGGGAGAGGAAGAGAAGAAAACAAATGTGCTTTCAAGGACTGAGTGACATGAGTTTGAAGGACCACTTTTGAAACAAGCCAAAAAAATTCTGCTAAACTCTAATGCCTCTCCTGCCAATGACACTCTGTCAGTGCACGCCTCAGCCAATCAGAGCAGAGCAAACCGAAGTGAACAGGTTAAGCCAGTGTACTGTACCACACATACTGCATAAATAACACACACACACACACACACGTGCACACACACACACCTCTTTTTCTCTCTCCACACACACACACACACACACACACACACACACACACACACACACACACACACACACACACAAACTCACACATGCCCACCTCACAGTATTCCAACTCCCTAAGACTGGTAGACCATATAGTCCCTAAACCTTTCCCCACCCTTTAAAGCCCATCTTAATATATATATATATAATCTGTAATTTTTCAGTTTGTAAGAAAAAAAAACATACCATTACTTTTTTAAATTTATATGAAAGTCTGTGGTTACTTTTCCCTCTATATTGGTAGATACATACATTAATATATAAAAATGCACATGCACGCAGGGCCTACAGCCACATTGATGAGTGCGCTCGGATACCCAGGAATGTTAGTGCACAAACACACACCAAACACACACACAGTGTCACTCACACCCACACAAGCACTATAGACCACAATCAACCAACCGCAAAAAAAAAGATAATTCAAAATAATGTATTTGACACGAGAACAAACTACTCTATAACAGAACATAATATTAATAAAAAATAAAGAGGACTATCTTTGGACTTCCACTCTTAGGAGTTAGTGATTAAACAAACCCAGACAAATATGTATGCATATATAATGCATGTATAATACAGAAATACAAAAATGTTTACCAATGAGTGGATGAAGGAGAGAAAGAGAGAGAGAAAGAGAGAAAGAGAGAGAGAGAGCAAGCGAGAGAGAGAGAATGAGAAAGAGACAGAGAGATAATGCATGAGATGACTGACCTGTATATACACACTAAATCTAGGGTTAGTGGGTACAGCTGTGGGTACAGTTCAAGGAGTGAGTGAGTGAGTGAGTGAGTGATTGAGAGTGTGTGTGTGTGTGTGTGTGTGTGTGTGTGTGTGTGTGTGTGTACTCGTGTGTGTAGGGTGGGGTGGTAGGCAGGGTCTCTCAGTGATCAGATGGCAGGTCACTCTGAGTCACGCTGAACTTCAGAGGCATCTGCCCGGCATATAGGACAAGTTCTATTGGCCTGCATCAGAGAAAAAAAGAATATAAAATAAATAGTTTAGACTTTCTCCTGTTGGTTTTCTCTTGAATCATCACTATAAGAGTTCATGAACACTAAAGAATTTTCAAGTTAAAATATAAACTATACTCTTCTCTGATTTTCAACTGCAATGTCTTTAAGTGACCTGAGGCGTATTTCTTAGCCATTGAAACTGGTAGGTCCTGCTTGTTCGTGAACTTTAGATGCCAGAGTGAGTATGTTTACTGATTGTGTATGGAACCCATTATTGGTCTTAAAACATTCTTCACATTGTTTAAGGTAAGCCTAGCAAGTATGTGAGTACATAGTTCAAAGGGTTGGGTTTTACAGCATCTTTGCTGTTATTTTCCTTTGGGTACAATTGTGCAGGCATCATGCACCAACTGAGGTGGATCCTAAGTCACCTAAACCTCTATTAATGGCAAGTGGTTGTACTTGCAGCTGTTTGACATAAACCCAAACTTGAAACCTTTACCATCTTGTTTTATTATTTCAAGAAATGTGTGTGTATATATTTGTGAATGTATTAGTCTATAATAAATTAGTCTTTTTCTGTCGAGTCAAATTTTACAGCCCCCATTAAAAACCTGATGAAAGACAAACATACCTTGAGCCATTTGTCGACACACTTGGCATGGAATTCATGGTTACACGGCAGAACTCTTAACAGCTGACGAGACTCAAAGTCACACATACACACCACACACCTAGAAAGAGGGGGTTGAGAGTCCACATGAGGAAGTTACTAAACAGCTCTTGATCATTGCTTGCTGCTTCTGTATATATTAAAATACTATGCTCCCCATCACATACTCAATTATTATGGCACCTTAGTGACCGATAGCAGTTTATCACTTAAAATATAATCACGCAAGTAGCGTTTGTCATTTTTAGGGTTCTGCCATGTGCTTACAGTGTCTGTTCTGACTGGTGGTTAGTTGGATTAAATCTGTAGGATGGCAGCTGTTCTATATCTGCTTTTGTCAGGCCTCTTGGCTTGGCCTCGCCGAGACGCTCTGCCAGATTCAACAGGGCCTACAGACAGACAAAAACACACAAAATATCACACTGTGCCTGAAAAGGGACAGAAGTTGCAAAAAATTTAGAATTTAATGTCAACTGGATTCAACCTTCCTGCAAACAATTTCCTGCATATTCTGACACAGAGAGACACAATATGCAACTTGAACATTTTTGTGTATGGACTGACCTCGTAATTCTCCACTTCTCCATCATCCACATCAAGTTCCAGACTAATAGCTGGACCTACAGTGGGCTGAACTGGGAACATGGAACTGGAGGAGAGGGAAACAGGTTTACTAAGTGAGCCCTAAAACATGTCTGCATGAATTACTGATATTTTACTTTAATGACTCTTTAAAAGTACTTTGGCTAATGGCAAGCCTACCCTCTGTGACATAATGTATGTAGGCATGTGTGTACACAGGAGTACGTAGAACAACACACGAGGACTCACAGGAAGTAGGGCAGGAAGCTGGGGTGTATAGGCGGAGGGGCTGCTGCCTGCTGGGACCGGTAGCGGCGGCTTGTGATTCGACGAGGCATGAAGGGAGGGTAGGGCTGCAGAAAACATGACAATATATTTACACTGACCACATGATTCACTCAGCTCACCAGACAAGTACTTATTATATGACCCACATTGCCCAGGTGAATAAATTTTGGTAAGCAAAGTACATGTGTTGTGTCCAGTGATAGGTGGTTGTTTTTGTTGATCAATGTAAAGAATAATGTTTCCTTACCACTCCAAAGAGCTCCTGTGGTAGTGGATCGTGGGAGAGAAACTGAAGGGGTGTCTGTGGGGGAAGAGGACTGGGGTGGCCAGACGGGGGGTAGTTAAATCCCCCACCCACAGACAGGTGCTCCCCCAACAACTCCACTTCATTCTCAATCCTCTGTAGGGGCTGTTTACACACATACACAGTCACATCAAGAAAATGGCATCTCCATGGATTTATGTTTGTGTGTTTGTGTATACATGTTTGGCAGCAAGTAAAACTCACCGAGCGAGACTGCTGTGTCTGGAAGGGCACAAACTGTCCTGGCGGAGGAAGGTGAGGAGGGTGATGGGAGAGATGTGGGGGGTGCAGAAGGAAAGGCGGATCACTGGACAGGAGGGAAGGAAAGGCATATGGAACCGGTAAATGCTGAACCGAGCAGGCCTGCAGCATCTGAGAGGAAAAAAAGGCACAAAACCCGACAAAAATAAAGTTCACACAGTCAAATCGCGCAGTAGCACACCAATTTGGGAACTATACAACACCTTTAGCCTGCCTTTGAGAGGAACCTACCATTTACCATTTTAACCACAAGATGGCAGCAAATGCATACCAACAGCACGCAGCATACAGGGTGCAGAATGCACACACATACGCAAGGGCGCACACACATACGCAAGGGCGCACACACATACGCAAGGGCGCACACACATACGCAAGGGCGCACACACATACGCAAGGGCGCACACTAACCGGAGGGGGTACGCTGCAGACAGGGTAGTGTTGTCCGCTGAAGACGACGGAGCAGGCGGGCACCTGCTGCTGAGAGGAGCAGGCTGGGATATGCTGGCCGCTACACAGAGGTGGTGGCAGCGCATGGGGGGGCACTGGAGACACCGTGTATGAAACAGGCACTGTGCCTTGAGGGAGCTGCACACGTGTGTACACACACACACAGACACACACACATTTACGCAGTAAGTACACAATACATTTCCATTACACAGTTATAACAGCCTGAAAGATTGACTATGAAAACCGTTGATGAATCATTTCTAAAGAATGAATATTCAGTATAGGTCCATAAAAATGTTCTTTCACAACTAGCCACAAACTGCTACTGTGTCAAAGGATAAAAACAAATGCATGTGCATGTAGGCCTATACGCAGTTGTCATTTGTTATATTTGTATTTATTCATAAGGGCACAGACAGATCATTTACAAAACTGAATAAGTGTTGTCAGACTGTGTCTGCCTAACTGCATAGCGGAGCTACACAGACTGGACAAAGACTGTGAACCGGACAGGTGTGCTGCGTCGATGGGGTATGAGAGGGCCATCTGAGAGAAGCTTTCCTCCCTCACCTGTTCGTGCAGGTCCATGACCATGGCTCCCTGCTGCTGAGGGTGCAGCAGGCGTGGCGAAAGTGTGGGGGGGTGGAAGGCTCGCGGCTCCTCCAGACCAGGGGGAGGGGGGTGCTGGCTGTAGGGATAACTCTGATGGGGGAGGGGCGCGTGTGCTGGGTGCCGGTAGTTCTCGTCCTGTCCTCCTCCAGGGGAGCCATGATGCGGTGGGTGGTGGCGTGGCATCCGCTCACGGCGGCTGCGCTGACGACGTACAGGTGGGCTATGAGAGAGGGAGGTAATAAGAACAGTGTTATTATTAATCACTATCTTCACAAAAAGCCTCACATAAATATGGCGATCATCATAATCTCATGACTTCATATCTTCTGAGGTATACATCTAACTACATTCAGAACTATTCCCAACATCTACTCCACCTTCACTCACCTGCGCCTGTGACGTGCAGGTGTGTGACAGCGCTCTGGCGGGAAGTGTGTGTGCGTGTAGGGGTGCGTCCTACGGCTTGGCGGGAGTTCCCACGGCCTTATTGGGGGAGAGGGAGTTTGGGGAGGGGCTGAAGTAAATTCCAACACGGACTGTTGGGAGAGTCGCTGGCGCTTGGGACTCGGGCTATCCTCCACCTGAGAGCAGAAAGAAGGAATTGTGAGGAGCAACTACACATACCTGCCCTCTCGACCACTACTGCCCCATTTCATACTTCATTTCACTGTCCTCTCAGTCTCAAGCTTAACCTTGGCTTACACAATATCACTACCTTCAACCAAAAGCCTTACATAGAGCACAAATGTGTATTCTTAATGAAACCTTCATGTTGGCTATGGGTCACATAGCTATAGTGGGTGAGAGAGATTAATGGTTTATTCTGGCCGAACTTGTTAACAGCAATACATGAATAAATTATTTAGATTCATAAATGTGCTACTGCACGAAGCTCTCTGGTTTGAGCTAAACCGTATCATTGTTTGACACATGAAAGAGCAGGCTAAAGACCGGGTTACTATTGCTCAATACACAGTGTAGACATACAAACACACAGTCCAAAAGTTAGGTAGATACATAGGTTTTTATTAAATTTTACAACCTGTGTACTTATGTAAAAAGCTTTACTAAAAACCTGTCCTGACTTACAAATATTCCTGTACTGTACACACATTATATGATATGTCTACAACAGAGTAGTCATCATGGTGCTGTTCATAAATGCCTATGAGTAACCCAGCATGACTAAGAATAGAGTCTACAGTCTTGCTGCAAGAACGTGAATGACTGAATCTAGGTGGAGAAGTTGACTCCATAAGCACAAATTCATGTGGGTACAGTCACCACTGATTCACACGTGTGTGTGCATGCGCTTGCTCGCTCACTCTCAGACACACACACCATGTGGGTGGCAGGAGTTGCTAGCTCACAATTAAGCTCACAGTTTAGCCCTAGTGAGGAGAGACGAGGAGCAGCCGTCACCACCACTGAATGTGTGTGTGTGTGTGTGTGTGTGTGTAAGTCGTGATCATAACTAACAGCTAACAGGAAACAGCTGGAAAACAGGCAGCAGGCACCCCCCAGTTTCTACATTTCATAATAAAAGAACGTTCTACAGTCCTCTATTCATTCGCCAAAGCCCCAACTCTAAACTTTCAATAAGGGTTAATGAGGTGTTTGTAGAGGGAAAGCGTAAGACAGTGGGCAAAGGACAGAGAATGAGGTGGAAAGGGAGTAAATGACTACAGGGGGTGAGAAGTAAAGTGGTAGGTTGCCCCTTGGTAGTGCAGAATTTACCAGATTAGTCACACTGAGAATTATAACCCCAGCAAGTCTTCTAACCCTTAGGCTGTGACTAGACGCTCTCTATTTCTTACTCACTCTCTCTCACACACCATCACACAATACATTTGTAAAGAGCTCGTCAGACTATTGGCATGAAACATTAATGGATCTGCCTAACTTGGTTTAAGGGTGTGATGCCCCTCTGCCACACCTGCAGTAGCCTTAGTCCTCATGATGTCCAGATGAGGCTCAGGTTCTTGGACTGAATTAGTGGGAGGGTCTTTAGGGGGAAATTGTCTACACCTGGCACCAGTGTGGGTATAAAAAGTGAGAGGAGCAAAAGCTAAGAAATGGTTGACTGGGGTGTACTTTAACGGACCCCGCTTTTTGCATACACCACAGTTCCATGCCTACTCACTTACATCCGATCCACACACATTCATATATTTCCCCTAGACCTTGGTTTTATTTTAAGTAAATTGTTTTACAATAAACAGATTTTTGTTAAATTTCAACCCATTTGCGCCTCTTTTATGTTACGTTTGTGATGAGCAAGGCGTAACAAGGGGGCAGTTACAAAGACTATTGGACTTTCTGCCTGAGTGTGTCTGTGTGTATGTCCAGGGCATTTCATTGCTGAGCTTACATGTATTCACAGCCAAATGACCTCCTTCACAGGAGTGCAACTCTTGTCATGTATTGTAATAGGGCTTCAAATGTAATGATCATAAGAGAAGAAAACACTAAAATATAGACTGAAGGTATTTGTGTATGTCTGTGTCTAACCCAAGAGTTTTATGCATTTTACAAGGGTCTTACAACCCACCAGAATTGTAATAGTATACAGTTTATTTTTTCTAAAATGCAAGAAGTTAGTTAAGCAAAAGTAATGAAATGGCTGAGCTATTGCTCGGGTAGGTCTACATTTTTGAGGCATTCTGCCACGAGCTGCCATTGCACCCCCAACCCCCCCCACCCCCCACTCAGCCAGTGAAAGGGTCTGTAGTGCCTCTGTCAAAGAAGCCAAAGAATGGACAGCATGTACACATGTACAAACGCGCATGCACACACACAAACGCGCGCGCACACGCACAAACACACATCTCAGTTACAGCAGTACAGTGCATTCAGGACCTCCCACGAGCCACAACTTCTGTGCTATATTTTACATTTTTTCCTTACTGTTACACACTTAAATGTTCAGAACTACACTGCAGGTATAGTTTGTGGACAATAATCTTTAAAAGCGATTCTACTAGCGTCTAGTACAAACTGAGAACAGCTATTCTAGTTCTTAGATTAGAACTGCAACAGTGTGGGAAAAAAAACACAAACAAAGGCCAAGGTGCTGCGAGTCCATGGGCTCGTTTCATGTTGGGGCCAACATGTCTTGTCTTTTTTTTTCTTCTTTCTTTTTTTGAGGATTGAAGATTGTTGAGGTAAGCTAGGTGTTAGACAATTTCTTGACATAGCCTTCTATTCCAGCCTGTTAGCGTCATAGATAGATCTATTAATATGCAAACATCTATGAGCAGTTTTTAAAAATTGCATTAAGTTGTAAGTATTATATTTTGTATAATATATTTAGTATTATAGCCTACAGGTTTAAACAAGGCATAAAACATAGTATATTTTTCACAGTTTATAACAAAGGGTCACTTATCTGGAGACATAACACATTCACTGGCACACAAGATGGTTTACAAACAAATGAGCATTACACATGATGGTAGAATTTTTTTTTATACAAGACAATTCAGTTTACTAGGCTATGACCTGTAAAATATGCTTGGTCAGTATATTTTCCTATGTATTGGACACTTTGGCTGATGATTCAAAAACTTTGTTTCTGACCCTGTGTACACACACACACTCACAGAATTCAGTATGACAACGAGCATGCAAACACAAACAAGCACTACATGTCCAAGCTGGGCAGAAAAACAAATCTGCCGAGAGGCTTTGCCTGTGTACACATACTCTGAGAGGGCCAGGAACAACGTGGTCTTACCTTGTCAGCACCTTCGGCACAGGCATGGTCTGGGTGGCAGTGGTAAGCTCCCCCGATGGCTCCTACAAAACACAGAGGAACATGTCACCACCCAATACAGTCCATAATAGGAGAGCTTTTTCAGCACATCTTTTGTTAACAACCTTAATTCACTCTAATTTAAAAAGTGGTAATAAACACCAAAATGGTTTTATTCTCCTAGACAACAGAACCTTAAGGGTCATCTATTATAACATACTCCAGACCTTGACTTAACAAGACTTATGACTAAACCACATACTTGGGATACGGCACAGGTTACATTCCTGGATGTCACAGTATGCGCACAAAAATGTATATTGACTGCAAGACATAGCCATAAATTATGTCCCCCTAAAAATGACAACACACAGCACTCCACAGCAAGGAACACTGATCCTGTTTAGCAAGAACATGAAGATCACTGGCAGCATGTTATCATTGACCCCAGACAGTGGCCACTCAGAGGGGCCAGATCATTAATACCTATCACAGCACATCAGGAGCCTCGGTATTGTTGTTTACGCTTTCGTAGACTTATGACATCACGCGTTTGTTTGTGCCACGCGTATGCCATGGTGGGATACTGGAATGGAGAGTAAACATGCTAATCCGGGATTAGAAAGCCACTCGCCCCTGCCACTTCAGATAGCATACACTGTTCACTGCTCATGTCTACTGACGTCTGGTTGTTTTTAGGTTGCCGCTGGAGAGAGGTCATCTCTGTGACATCAATATTTTTCCAAATGGCATGTGGGCCTGCAATTTCTGTTAGTTTATCAGTTAGGCTACCTTATTCCCACTTTTTTCACAAATGTTTTTGAGACAGAGAGAATGCCTATTTCTTCCCATCTCCTTTGATTGTCTTTGGTGGGGGGGGGGGTCAGTGTGTGTGTGTGTCACTAGGCCTGTGTGGTTTAAATAAAGACCACATAGGTACCACACACAGAATGTACAATACAGGGAACTGTGTGTTCATGTGTGGTGACACTGCTGTCACTGGTGACTGGTGACACTCTTTGAAATTCAGCAGATGAAAATAAACAGCAACAAGCTGATAGCAGATAGTGCACAAAGCAGATAGTGCTCAATCCTCCTGAAGAATTTGTGTACAATGTTGTATATCATAGAAGTTATCACACGGTATCAGGGGAACATGACACATGACGTGCTCTCTCAAATACACACACAGGGAATGAGTACATGTACTTATAGTCCTACTTCATCTGTGAAATTAAAAGTCTACATTATTATTTGGATTAAAAATGTGAGTTAAAAAAAATCAAATGCAAAAGTGTCTTAACACAGATGCCTCTGGCTACCCTCTCTATACTCCAGTAAAACACACAGCTGCTGGCCAAGCCTTTGTCACGGGCTGCGCACGCGTGTACTCATGCCTCTCTGTCTGTGTCACACACTCCCTCTCCCTCCCTCCCTCCCTCCCTCCCTCTCTCACACTCTCACACACACGGAAGAGAACAGAACTGCACAACGTAATGCTACAACAATTATCCTGCAGCTATCAGCATGGCACTATCACAATACAGACTGCCCAGTACAGGACAGCATGCACACGCACATACATACAAGCACAAGGACACACAAAGACAAAAAAAGAACACAAAAAGTGACAACACAAGCCCCGCAGTCCAACTCTCAAAACCAAACATTAAAACAGATGACAAAATTCACACACATTAGGGTACATGGCCAAACATGCATGCCCCCTGCCCCTCACCCCCGAGTTATACAGACGTGCACACATACAAGCCTGCTTCAGCATGTGAGCAGACAGGAAAAGGAGGAGGATGGGAGTGAGAAGAGAGGGGAAAAAAGGAGAGAAGGAGGGGGCACCAGAAGGGAAAGAAAATTAACCCCTTTATTTCTCAAGACATTTATGACACTCAAGCACTGCATACATCCTTCATTCTGCAGACAGGCAGACCATCTCAGGCATGAGGAGGAGTGTGAGGTAAGGTACACATTTCAGCTGAAAGCCAGACTCACTATAGACCAGTACAGAACACTAACAGGACACACCACACCAGCATCTGGGGGGAATAGACAGGACAGGATATGATAGAGCACTTATGCTACTGGAGGGGATCAGTACACTAGGCTGGGTACATGGACCAGTGGTATGGGCTAGAGGTGGGGAAAATGACGGTGTGTGTGTGTGTGTGTGTGTGTGTGTGTGTGTGTGTGTACATGTGTGTGTGTGTGTGAGAGAGAGAGAGAGAGAGAGAGAGAGAGAGAGAGAGAGAGAGAGAGCAGACTGCAGTCTTTGTAAAAGGCTGGTTGGTGGGAGGGAGGGCAGAAGAAAGCAAGAGAGACGGGGAAGAGGGGAAGCTGGGGTTGCCATGGGGGATGGGAAAGAGTGGACAGAGGGGGAGTGGGAGACACGAAGTGAGGGAGGGGTAGAGGGGGGAGAAGAGAAAGGGAAATGGATAGAAATAGCTGATGTACTCTGAGGCTCACACAAAATCAATACTAGTCAAGAGGGAAAACCACAACCCCACACCCTTTCTCTCCTTCTATCCTTCCAACTCATGCCTTTCCCTCCAACCACCCCCCTCTTCCCATTTCACACTCATCCAGTCCCATCACATCTCCTTCTCACATCTTTCTCAAACACCTCTCTCTTTCACGCGGTGTCTCTCTCTCTCTCTCTAAATGGAAGATGGTGATATTTCTACAAACCTGCTACTTCTAGAGGGACCATTTCATGATGTGAAGTAAAAATACTTACGTAAATTACTGAAGTACTGAAATATTCTCAGCAATACCAACTCATGCAGAACCACAGACACACCCCTCATACAGTGTTACAGGGTGTGCTACACAGTCAAATTCACAAAACCTGCTCTATGGTGGTGTGTGGGCGAGTGTCTATCCCTGTTAGTTTATGTCCGTATGTTCATACCAGTCTGTCAGCCCTCAGCTGCACTGCATGTGGGGAATACCCCACACACACTCAAGTCATGCGCACACACATGCAGGAGCCTGCATACACACACACACAGACACCCACAACACACACACCTACTGAGCCTTCGTCGTACTCTTCTCAGTGGTCACAAGCAGATAGCTGACACTTGGAGACTTTGTATATAACAGAACATAAGTCATAAACCACAAACAAACAGAGGGGTGACAGAAATAGAATGCAAGAGAGAAGTCTTTCTGACAGAAGCAACAAAAGCCAATGAAATGAGTGTGACTGCGAGTATGGGTAAGTGTGTGAGAGTCTCAGAGTGTATGAGAGTGAATTTGGCTGGGTCTCTCTGGGTCTGTTTCCCACTCACTAGTCTCAGCAGAGGAAGGGGCGCCAGAAACACTCCCTCCTTCCTCTTTCCCCTTCTCCCCCCTCTCTCACACTACACATAACAGCCTCCTCCTCCTTCGACTAATCTGGCCCTCTCTATGGTCACAGTCTCTCGCTTTCTCCAGCCATGTGAATAAATGCATTCGAGATCATTTTTCCACACCTTTGACATTAAATGAAGCTAAGCTTCTTGGTTTAAGTTCAGCTTAGCCCCCAATGTTAATGGTGAGACTTTATAAGTGTGTGTCGACCTGTGGCAGTGGTAAAAGCCATCTTGGCAGCTGTCTTACACTGCAACACTGTTAAAACATTGACTACACCATTAGACTAACCAAAGCATGCATGTGGTCCATGTTGTGCGTACAGAACACCATCAACACTAAATGTGGTCTTAGGGGCTGTCCATTCAGTTTATAATTGGCCCTTTGTCCACACAACTGTGTTATTTATGGCATCTGAACTTAGGCTACATACTTTTAAGACAAGGTTGTAGAGGGAAATCTTTGAGGGAAAAAAACCACCTCATGGACAGGTGAGTACAGAACCTTTTGAAAACAAACATGATACAGCAAAGTTGACAAAAACAAATGAACCAAAAACAAACATGTTACGCAAAATAAAGTCTTCATTCTGTCTTAAATCAGGATCACGAAGAATTTATTATAGACTAATGAGCAAATTAACAACCAAGATATTTTGATATTATATATTATAGTGAAATGAACAAGATGGTAAAAGTTCTAAGATTATTTGGCTTGATGGAGAGAGCAGCTGGTAAGGTGTCTTCTTCCAAATAATACAATGCTAGCACAATTACAAATTATGGAAAAGAAAAGATGTTGTAAAACCCATCCCTCTTTGGAGACCTGCTTAGCTTATCCCATGATAGTGTCAAGGATGTTTCAGACCAATCATGGCCTCTATACATAATCAGTGAACATTCTCACTCTGGCCCCTAAAAGTCACAGAAAGAAATGGCTAAGAAATAGGGCTCAGGTCACTTAAAGGGTCAGGCTGACACTACATTTATAATTCAGAGAAACCACGGTATGGCTCACACCGATTAGACTTACAAAATAACTAAAATGCACCGAAAACCCCCCCAAAAAAAAAACCAATATAACCACAAGCGGTAATTATCAGGGTCCAGAAGTGTTAGCAGCTGTCGCAAATGACAGATGATCAACATATGGACATTTTTCCACTGTAGCGCTACCTATTATTGGAATTTGACAGAATTTGGAGAGCCTCCAGAGCTTATGGTGGAGATGATGTATGGCAAGTTTTGTTAAATTTTCATGCTTCAAAAAAGAAGATATTGGCCGAAAAGTGTGTTAAGGCCACGCCCAGGGAAAATAAAAATCGACTGGCAGACAACCTTAAAATGGTTGGGTAAATGGTCTAGAGAAGCTAAATGCCAGATTTTAGGACATTCGGTTGAACAGCCTTGGAGGATACAGATTAGTTCCGCTTTCAGATTTTTTAAAAACAGTGAGCAATTTTCCAGGACGGACATGGGTGTGGCAAACAATTTTTGAAAATCTCTGATGCCTCAGATATGATCCAAAACGCAAATTGGTTTATTACAGCACCCCCTTGTAGCCGATTTCCTTCAAATTTGGTACAGTCCTTCTATTCATCTTTGTAAATGAACATACTGAGTTTCACTGCAATCAGCCATCCCAATGAGAACATATTGGCTACTGAATTTTGACTGAACATTTGGCAGCCAATTTGATGAAGTAGCCACTTTTCACATTAAACAATGTATTCAAAGGGGACATAGTCTTGGCATGCCAAATTTCAGATTTCTCACTTTTGTGGTTTTTGTGATATTAACAATGGGAAGTGTTTCACAAAATTTGAAGTGCGTCCAAAGTTTGTTGTACAGGTGAAATGTACCAAGTTTTGTTACTGTTGCATGTTCCAGTAAGAAGATATTGGCTGAAAAGTTTAGAGAAATTTGATTGGCATGTAACTTCTAAATGAAGGCGTAAATCAAAAATCCAACAAAGTCATTTTTACGCATAGTCTAGAGATGATCAATGCCAAATGTTTTGAGATTTGGTTAAAGGGCATCAAAAGAGATAGACTGGTTTCATTTTCATTTTCATGTTTCTTTAAAAATGATAGGAACATTTTCATGAGAGAAATGGGCGTGCCTAGGTTGATCTGGTGCAGAAGGTTCCAAAGAATTAGAGAAAAAAGACAAACAGTGCCCAAGATATGACCTAAAAGGCAAATTGGCTTATTGTACTGCCACCTACAGGTAAAGGTATAGCACTATGACAGAGGTCGGACACATGATTTGCATGCATGCGTCAAGTTTGGTGTCTGTGCAATTGGTAGTTTCAGCTGCCCAGACACTGGAGAAGAAGAAAAATGAAATATAACCGCAAGTGGTGAAAACAGCAAAGCCTTCGCACCTCCAGTCCTGCAATCCATGACATCTCGCCATCCAACAATATGGTGACCACCAAAGTGGGAAAGTGTTTGTGTTCTATGTGTGTATTTGTGTATGTGCCAGTGTGGACGTGTGAAGTAAGGACACTGGTGAGTTAACATGGGTACAAAACTTAACAAAAGTGGTGAAAAAAATTGATGCTGGCACTATGCCAGTTTGGGTATGACAGACTGTGTGTGGGTATGTGTGTATGTTAATGTGTGTGTGTATATGTATGCATACAAGTGAATGCGTGCGCGCGTGTGTGTGTGTGTGTGTATTTGGACACTAGTGAGACACCTAACCTCAATTAGGCTAATCTAGAATGCTAGAACGAAATTTAACAAAACTGGAAAAAAATCCCTCCATTACAAATTGGTGGCACTATGCCAGTTTAGGCATGACAGACTGTGTGTGTGTGTGTGTGTGTGTGTGTGTGTGTGTGTGTGTGTGTGTGTGTGTGTGTGTGTGTGTGTGTAGTCAGGACACTGGTGAGTTCACATACACCTAACCTGAATTAATGATTGATTTAATCACAATTACAGTATCTAATAACGTGAGAAGTCTCAGACTAATCTTTAAGTGCACTTGGACTGGACATTTTTCCTGTTTATGTGGCTATTAAAATGTATCCTCTCACTATTTAAACATTTCACACGTTAACAGTTTAACATCAGCAACATCTTGGCATCATGTATGCCAAATCTGACATGAATATGATAAACCACCTAGAAGGAGTACATTAAAATGCATATAACTTCAATTACATCACTTCACTAATGCAATGCATAAGGTTGGTCACTTTGCTGACCCCAACACACCTACCAAATGTGGTGAGGGTAACCAAAACTATATGCTGACCACAGAGCTTTAGGTTATAAAGGGGCACTACGGAGTCTGTGGGCAACACCCACAGCCAAGCCTCTGTCCCTGAGAAGAAACCATCAATTCCGATGTGTGTACAATATTTCATGCATGGAATGTGCTTCAAAAAAGGCAGCGTTTGTGAGAAAGAAGGAAAAAAAGAAAGAAAAAGCAATAGGGCTTCACATCTTTGGTGCTCGGGCCCTAAAATTCTTACAATTTCAAGAGCGCTCCCACAGCTTTACTGCTTGGGCCCCTAAGAAAAATATAACTTCTAGTCTACAGCATATCCTTCATCCCACCAACTCAAAAAACTATGCCGAACATTTTAATTAGCCAAAAAAAGACACATGCACCTCTTTTGCTAGTGAACACACACAGTCTCTTGTTGCTGCTGGGATTACATTTAAATCCCTCACACTTGCCTGCGGGACAGTTGGATATAGTACTGTTCTACTAGAATGCTATATTCCCTTTCTCATTTTTTCTTACATGAGCATCTCTATCCTGTGTCACCAGCAAGAGATGCATCTCATACAGTTCATCCTCTGACAGCCAGTCTTCCTTTAAAAAAAGAATCTTTCTAGTCAGTGTGTTATATTGTTTTTTTCTGCAAAATAATAATAATAATAATAACAAAACTACAAAAGAACTCAGAGAGTGCAGACCTCTGCCAAGTAGTTTAATTCCTCCCATATTTCATTTATTTTCATTTTATCTATGGGATTTCCTGTATTTCCTAATGTTCCAGATTTTTTTTAACTGATCTGTTGACAAATACTAATTAAATACTGATTAAATTTTGTGAGATGATAGCGAAACCCACCACCAATGTGTGTATGAAAGGTCAGAACAATTGGAAAAAACTGAGTGAGATTTTTTAAAATCTCCCCAATGATGAGATTTTTGAGAATTTTGTGTGAGATAACCAATGAACCAATTTTCACTAAAAAAAAAATAACCCCGAGGCAGTCAAAATACCAACATACTGTAAAATTTTCAGAGTGATATGTTCAGAACTGAGTTATTTTGCTAAAAAAACAGACAAAAACATAACCTTCTTGGCAGAGGTAATAATGATAGCAGTGCTGGTGGTACAGGTATTGTTAACTATGGTAGACGTTTTTAATTGTAGACATTGATTTGTTAGAGATTACCTAGCCTATGGACAAGAGACCGGAGTGAATAACATCTATTAATGTTGCATTTATTCCTCCATCCAACATTCACACAATTAGGCCTACGCACTCCAAAAAAATCATTTGACACAGCCAGTGACTTCAGGATGTTATTTTAAGCACTGTTATATAGTCTATACCTAGCCTATGTTGCATATTTTCTTTTCGAACAGAGATCATTTTAAAAAGATGCACAAACAGGTATCGAATGTTAATTTTCTTTAGGCCACAGAAATAAATTCTAGCATAAAATCAGAGTCATAGGCAAGTTTCTTTTGTTAAGTAAAACCTGTTCCCAAACTGGACGTGAGACACTTTGCCTTCAGAATGATGTGTATGGGCCCTGAGTGAGCTACCCCAGACCAGTGAGTGAGACCCCAGCAGCACGCCTCTGGGCTCATCCTGTGGAGGACTGTTGTGCTGTGCTGCTGGGCCTGCTGCTGGAGAGACTCTTCCTCTCAGCTCGACCTCTGTGACCACAATGGGTGGGAGCGGGAGTGGGAGTGGGGAGTCTAACTGACACACTGATGTTTGCTCTCGGCCAGTCCAGACCAACCCCCCTCACCCCAAAAAAGGCAACTGTGTGTGAGTGGTTGCCAGGAGACAAACAAAGGAGGGAAAAACAAACTGAGCTTTTGTTATTGTAATGGAGTAGAAATGGGAGGATGAGTGGGCACCATTAAAGCGATACCCTCCTACAGATAAAAGAACAGAAGGATGGGAAAGAGAGGGAATGAACACAGACACACAGATGCACAGACGACCTTAGAAAACACCAAGCAGTAGGCAAGGAGAGTTGTTGCTTTGACAGTACTAGTCAATAAATGGTTAAGTGCTTTCACCATACAGCAAATAATCCTGGATATGACTTGATCTATGACTCAAGCCTAACCCTAGATTCCATCCTCAGTGCACACAAATTAAGGCACAAATTCAAAGAAAATAGAAAAAAATGCAAACTACTCTGCTCCTTTCATTCAGCCAACATATTAAATCATTACATGAATGAAATTGAACCTCTAACTACCTTGAATGAAAACCATGGAGACAGTAGCGACAGACAGGCATACATCTATGGATTCCCAAAGCCACAGAGAAAAAGGAGCTTTTCATCCTCTCTTCGATATGGCACATAAAAAAACTGACAAAAATGGGGAAAAGAAAAGAACAAAAGCTGAGCAGTTGGGCAGAAGTGGACACAGGTGACAGGTGTGGAGAGTGGTGGAGTAGGAAGCAAAGGTAGCCTACTCTGTGTATGTGTGTGTGTGTGTGTGTGTGTGTGTGTGTGTGTGTGTGTGTGTGCTAGGCACCCAATACAGAGAGAAGAGAGACAGACAGACTGAGACAGGGGGTGGGGGTGGGTTCAACAGAAAGAAAGAGCCCTTAAGTTTAAAAAAGCTTACAATGAGGCCAAGTTGCTCTTTGTCTTGTTTCGTCCAGAGCAGCACTTACAGTCTGATCTATCAAGAAATCACACACATTTATACACACACACAAACACACACACACACACACACACACACACACAACACAACACAGCCAGCATGTTCTGGACTTCTGACACCATGTTGATATGTTGTCCCTTACCAAGGCCTTTGCCGCATCTGCATACACCATGACCTCTTACAGTGCAGCATGATGCTGGAGCATCAAAAGAGACCACAGTCAGATGTTTGTTTGTGAACATCAGAGTGTGTTTGCCATGTCAAGGCAACCCTGCAACAAAAAAGCCACCAAGCATGGATGTATGCGTCTTCAAAACTTTAGAATAAGGGTATATACCGAATCAGACTACCACATGAGGAAATAATAAAAACACAACTAGGGATACGAGTTTCCACATTGCTTACATTTTTATGTGAGCTAAATGTATCTCACTGCCACACATAATTTCCTTTATTGGAGACAAGTTATTGACAGATATATTGTGATAAAATCTGGCATGTTCCTATGAACGTGTCTTTGACATCTATAACAGTTCAACTTCTGAGTTTGTCAGAAATAATAAACTATGAGGTTTTGGTAGTCACCTTAGTCATGAAAGTCTCTTACCATTAGCTTGAGTTTAGGTAAACAGAAATTAATAACAAAATAGAGAGTGGCAAAATTATCTATGGAAGCAGGGATGGAAGTGTAAACTTTTGGCCAACAGCCACAGTGACTGGTTCATTCTAAAACCACCCACTCAATGCTTTCAACAGCCACTTCTTTAACCATTACTATATAGTAAAATTTTTATCAGCTGACCAACCTGGTTGGCAGTATTTGTAAACAGTCATTCAATACTTGACCACGCTCAATGTTGCTGCCCGCTGATTATAAAAACTTTCTTAGGGATGCACAACTAATGCAAGCAAAATGTAACTTTAAAGCAACACTACGTAGTTTTTCAGCCTTCAAACTATATTTTCAAAATTGTGCAACATGGTACAACAACTCAATGGGTTCAATTACACTGTTGTCATCACTTGAGAGTGCCTGTATCGTCTACACTGGCACTATGCAGCTTTGGGGCTCGGGTAGGAACCATAAAAACCATAAAATCTACAAAATTTGACTGCCTTATGGCATACGTCATATCCCTCCCCTTCAAAGGACGAGGTAGGTGAACAGAGTTAGAACAGTAAAAGACACGAGAATGAGCATGGCTAAAGCACCAAGAAAACCAAAGCGGCTAAGTGTGCATTCAGAAGATGCAAAGAAATAAAAGTGGGAGAGCCTGGACTAACGTGAATATTGGCCCTGCTTTTACTCACTGGAGTGAGGTGAAAGAGGAGGGATACCCCCCCAACAGTGTGTTTTGGCACTGTTATTGTTAGACAAGTATACATTCTTTGCCTTCTAACAGATAACTATTGTAGATTACAATTGCATCAGGGTTTTTTTGCATTTCTGTTATTTCAAAACAGTGTTCGTGTAAAATGCTGTAAGGATAGCCTACTTGCCAATTTCTTAAAATAACCATAGAAGGACCACGGGTCAACATTATTACGTTTTTGTTACGTTCCCTGTTAACTTTGTTTACCTCACCGGGCATGGTTGAAGACATGGTTGAACGTAGACCTATTGCTGAACATTAATCAGTCCTGTCCGCATGGATTTCCGCCGGCATCAACAAATGCACGAGATACTGATTTCACGACAGTTGCTGCTTCAAACAATACGGCTTCTCGACTGTAGGCGGACCCCGTGAGCAAATCCTACATAGTGTTGCTTTAAAAGGTACTCTAATGTCCTCTAATGGAGTAGCTAACCCAGTTCTGGTCGTTTTACTAGTTGGAATACCCAACTGAATTGTACAGAGATATTAAAGGTCAACTTCTATCGTTATTTTTTTATTCATATTACTGTGTCGCCACTATGGTTGAATGCATTGTGCGTCATTTCTGTGAAAAATGATGTCCTAGTTCTCTTGCCTGACGCTGTTTTCTGTAAGCTAGAACAGGTCTAGTAGTTGAACGACTGGCTTTTCCAGTGTCCTTCGTGAATATCCATGACGTGTCAATAAGGCACCTCTGATTGGGCAAATTCGCTGTCTTTCGCTCACCTAGCTTCTGTCCACTGTTCTTCCCATAGACAGTAAAAGAAATGGACTAAGGGATGGCGACGTTTTCAATGGGGACCGGATGAAGCCAGATTTTCGATTTTTCAAATTGGTCACCAGGCTACTGCGCAAATTCAAGACCCAGCCTGACGTTAGCCAACGAACCCGAATACAATAAACTGACTAGTAGATGCTCGTTCATCAATCAGACGACATACAATCATTTTCTTAATAAATATATTTTTACCATCATCATAAGTACAATCACGTTAACTTAAGTGAAGGGCTAATATTGTACTTCTGGACTTGATTCTTTCTCTACTAACTTTGGTTCTAGGCAATCTTACAAGTTAGCATGTCGAGGGAGCTAGCTAGTTAACATATATACAAGACTGGCATTTAGCTTAGCTTAGCCATCTTTCGTTGGGCTTCACTTGCATCAAAGGGTAAAGATCCATAACTAGATAACGACCGCTCTTACAAACAAATACAAATTCAATGCTACCTTGGTGGGAAATGTTACTGGAAATGTTTCCCTGACATGAACAGAAAACTACACCGGCATGAGTATGGCTACGGCTTGTTATCCAAACAGTACGGTAAATTTTCTCCTGTGCGACAGAAAGTTACTCGCCGTCGCTTAGTTAGTGACGACATTTTTAACACAATTTCAGAAAAACTTTTCTTACAAGACAATGACATGACAGATTTCCGATCGAGGCAAATATGTTTTGCAGTAGTTTCTCCGGTGTCCAATGATGCCAACATCAAGGTATGACGTGCTTCCTATGTAAAGTTATTTCATGTCAAAGTGACGGTAAAATGAATGGAAGTCTATGGAATGCTAAAGGCTACTGGGCCCTTTCCGGGTTTTTTTCGCCCCATGGGTGTTTCAACTTCTGCGTCTGTTCCTGCCCCCTTGGTTCTTCCTCTGGGACGTGGGCGTGCCATACATGGCTCTGGGCGGGGCTTACGACCTAGTGACGTAGATAGGTTTAGCCTGCTCTGGTCCGCTCGTTCTGGTTAGCTCGACCCTTCAATGACCAGTAAAACCATGAGGGTCGAATTTCACGTCTTGGAGTGCTGCGTGCATATACTGCTTGTTGTGACCCACCACATTGTAAATAGAGCTACTCAACGTGTTTTTTAGCGGAAGGACCCCTTTAAGAAATGTAGCCAAGAAATGACACATCACTACAATTAGAAACTAGATTAGCAGCTAGGCTATTTTACCTGATGTTGTGACATGTGCATATCAGTCAGAGAGGCTACTGTCGTTTGCAACCCATCTTCCAGTAAAATGTTGGTACCGCCTCTGTGAGTTTTTGTTATACAAGTTGTGTTTTAGGCTACATATTTAATTTCTCTTCACCCTTACAAACAGGTCCAATTTTCCTGGGCAGTTAGGTGTAGAGTCTACAGTTGCCAAGCAAAAAGCAAGTCCGAAACGCTCTCATAAATGTCGTTCTCACTCTCACAGAATGCTAGAATGGTATTTTGGTCGAATCATTAACTAGCCTAGTATATTTAGATCCACTAGCACTGTTGAATACACAGCCTGGTTTAATGCACAGAGGGAATATCTGCTGTCAGAAGTAAGATAACAAAAAACAAAAATCTGATTCAAAGGGAAGATTTGTGGAATTTGATTACTCGCCACAATGGCCGGTAAGTTGGGCAATTTTACCCGCCAGTACGCAACTTCATCCGCATCTGGTGGGTGGTGGGTGCTAATTTCCATCACTGATTGGAGGTCATAAAACAAACTGCAATCACACAGCCGAGCTACAGCCATAAAGGCTGTAAGCAGAACACATGGGTGATGAGCACTAATGGACAATGTTGTGTGGCATTTTCACTTGTGTAAGTGTGGCTGAAACAAAACCAAGTTTTTGCACAATACACCCATCATCTGATGTACTCTGCTTGATTGAATGCATCAACATATCAGCCATGTTAGGACTAACTGCCAAGTTTAAAGTAAAGAAACACTGTGCCCATGAAATTCACTATTCAGATAGCAGATATCCAAAGGGTTTAGAGGGGTAAGTGAGGTTTGTTCCATTTCTGAATTCTAAAAGCCAAGAGGAAAAACACAGCAACGGACAATCTTACTAACAACTTAAAATAAGCAAAATTTAAAACATCTTTGGTATTCTGGAAGTTATATATAAAAGGCTAATAGAAGATAGAACATGGCTCAAAAGCTGAAGGGCAGTAACTGAATGGGCCCAATCGCCTTTTGCTTTGAGGGGGAAAAAAAAAAACGCAAGGTTTTTGGGAGGACCGGCTAAGTGGTCTAGAAACAAAGTAAGGACTTGCAATGTTATTAGGCTATATTTTGTGGAGCTAGCCTAAACCATCTAAGGTTTAGACTATTATTTAACATTCAGCATTTAATGTCACTTAGGCATTTAAAGAGGATAGCCTATTCATCTACCAAGCACTATTGAGTAACTCAAAGGTAGAACTGGGTGTCATGTTTAATGATACAGATTAGCCTACTGTATTTTTTTTAAATGAAACCAAAAGCAGTCATGTACAAAGAAAATAAAAGGAGGCCTAAAACTGAACCTTGGGGAACACTATAACAGAAGGGTGTAGACGATGAAGAGCAATTACCTACAAGCTAACTGAAAATGTTTTTCCAGTGAAGTAGAAAGAGAATCAAGATTAAAACTAAGCCCTGCAGAGCAACCTCTTTCTCTTACCTAAAATCCTTAAAAGGTTATGGTCAATAACTAATATGTAGGTATTGCACACTACAACTTAGCCTATATGTCTTCTAATTCTACAGTGCAGCATACAAGAAACAGCTTTTGGCTGCCTCCCACCCTGTGCGTGTTCATGACTTCAAATGTTTAACACTACCTTTAACAGAGCCTTGGTTATAAAAAACAACAGCAACAAAAAGGATAAGAAAGGAGAAAGACAGAAAGGAGAGCAGATGGGGTTTCCTCCTGGGAGTTTTGAGTGCAGAACTGAAATAATTATTAAACAGGAGATGGAATCCAGGCAGGTAACCCAAACCAGCTACTGTGACACGAGTAACCTGATCAGTCTCCATAGTAACCTACACCTGCTGGCATCACACTGTTCAAACCTGCGATGGTACAGGCACTGCAGTCTGACCCCCATCTGCTTCACCATGGTAACCTTGTCACCATAGAGGCATACAGGTAGCCTATAGTGCACATATCCATACCCACAGCAACCCGACACTGTAGGCATATATCTGACCAATCAAATCATAAAAGCACCTCAAACAATAAACAGTCACAGAAACACAAATATTTTCCACGTTGAAGTGGTCATGTACCTTTTTTGCTGATGTGAGGAATAAAGTGAAGGACTGATTATGTATATATTGAATGGATGCTCTCAAACAGTAGACTGTATATTTCAGCATTAAGCTTTAGCTTAAAAACAGTATGGCTTGTGAGTCTACAGCTGTATACAATTCACATACATTCACAAATATAGGCCTACAGAAACATACACCAACTAACAAGCCAGGATATTTATCCACAGAGACAGGTATTTCCAGTTCAGCACTCTTTTCATGGGTGTGTGTGTGTGTGTGTGTGTGTGTGTGCCTTGTGTTTGTTGTGGTAAGCCAAGACTAGTCTTACATAAGCATGAGGGTTAGCGTCAGCAAGCAACCCACCCACCCCTTACTCAACTACCATCTTTCAGCTGCAAGGTGGGTATGTAATACATGCAATCGAACTGAGAGACAGACACAGCCATATGACTCTTACAGGAAACTACTTAGAATAAAAGACATTAGACACACAAGGACAGTGTTTAGGTTTGGGTACAGTGAATTAAGTCAATCTGGCAGCAAGCTAGGCCTCAGAAGACCTGAGACTGAAGCCAGATTCCTCTCAACACACACAAAGGCCTGTGTCTAGTCCTCTTGATGTTTTGTTTTTAAGGTAGAGTGGAGGCGGTGTTCATCATATGAGCTGGGAAAGGCCCGTTGTAGAGCCAGAAGCACCCTCCCCACTGCCTGCTACAAAGCCCAACTCTGTCTGCAGGCACATTCAAAGCAGCACTGGCCAACGAGCAGCTCCTGTCCCTGCCTCAACTTCACACTCTGTGCAGGCCAATTGTCCTGATTGAGGAAATAACAGGGTCCCGTTTGTGTCCCAGGCAAGCAAAAGGATGCCTCCAAACAAAGTAATCAGAGACAGGCCAGCTAAAAAGTCATGGCTCTCTTGCTATAACACTGTCCCCACTTCACCCTGAACTATTTATTGAGAAATCAACTCACCTGCTAACAAACATAGTAACAAGCACACCCAGTAAAAAATTAATGACAGACTGTTGCACACACAAAACAGTCCTTTCTCTGATCCAATAGGTAGGAAGGCAGAGCCTCCCCAATTGATGCAAACAATTAAACAATCAAATCAAAATCGAGTATGAGGGTAGGAGTAGTCAGGCAAAACTGGTTAATTATGTTACAGAAAACTTATAGAAAACTGCTTCGTTTCATATAATGCAAGAACCTCAGTTTTATAGGGTACGTTGCACTATGGGGGGGCGCAATCTCCCTCCTCTCTTGTCAAACCTCAAACCTACAGCCCATCCCCCTTCCCTGGCCAGCCTCTTTGCACATTTAAATCGCCAGTGTCTCAAGGCACAGCCCCGTTGTTATTGTAAATTAACATATATTACTGCAAAAACGATTTAAAAAAATTGAAAGCATAAGGAAAATATAGTGTTTTACCTGCGCCTAGGTTCCTGTGAGCACTAGGGCCTGAGTGTCTGTGTGCACCAGGAGACAGGATCCCTCCAGGGGGGCGTAGATTTTCCGTGTGACCGTGTGCTCCGAACGGTACACATCCGGAGTTGTGCTGCTGTGTATGGTTCACGCCGATTGCTCCGCCAGTATTGTGAATGCTACTACCGTTGTTGATGTTGCTGCTACTGCTATTGTTGTTACCATTAGCTCCTCCATTCACACCACATTGGTAAAATCCAGACCGCGAACGCGATCGAGTCCTCGGTGGTTCCGTTGCCATGGGAGGGGGTTGGTGGTGAAGTGAACTGGTGAAGTGGGAGGACGTAGGAGGGGATTGCGACGGAGAGGAGGTTCCGAGAGCTAGAGGGATCCTTGCGGTGGTCTGGCTGTGGTTCCGAACGCCTCTAACCACCTCCGGTCCCCCGCGTGAGTGGTCTTGAGAATGTCCCCCCGTGTCGTCACATACATTTGATCGCTTCGGAATGGGTTCAGGGGTAGCGGGGAGCTGGGAACAAACACGGGGCTCTTGAGTAGTCGGTTGACCAGTGGTGGCGATTGGCATTTCCTTTGGGGGGGGTTCCTTTCCTTCTTTTTTGCTTCCACCAAAAAGGCACTTCAGAAAAGTAGTTAAGAAAAGAGTATGAGTAGTCCAACTAGACAGTTATGTAGAACAATAAATGTTTCTGGCAGTCTTTTAAAGTACAACAAAGTCAGTTACATTTTTAAAATACACTATTTGGTAATTCAATGGTCTGGCTAATTTAAAAGCCCCTTTTGTTTTGGTCCTTCCCAGACGATTAAACCATCCAGCCCCTTTCCCGTAGCTAGCATAGCTAGATAGATAGGTCGCGTTTCTAAGTTAATGACTGGTACACCAAAAAAAAAATCCTGCCGTACTATGATGGTGTGAATCCCCTTTAGAATCGTCTCAACTGATGTTGATACCATGTAAACATTTCATGTCCAGTGTTTAAAATATCCCATATGCTCAACTGAAGACCTAGCCTGCTTCTTACTACATACATTGCGTGTAAACTACATAACGTTAGAGATGTGCCCAAAGAGGTGAGCAGCTAACGATAGCTAGCTAGTACTTCCGTAAGGCTCGCTCATGGGTTCACATTCGCCGTAACGTTATAACAAACGCCAAAGCTAGCTATGGAAGGAAGCTAGCTTATTTTCATGAGCAAACGCCTCAAAGAACCAAACACGCAGAGAACAATTCCCACAGTAGTTCCCAAACGCTCACAAGCACATATATATACCACGGATGTACATGTGTACCAGACAGTGTATTTTGACAATGTATTTAGACGCTATTAACTTATTTTCTAAGTTAGCTTGCCAACAACTAGCCAGCACTCATCAGTTAGTGTCGCGCTGGCTGTGGTCCACATCCATACGACAGAATAAACTGAACATCAACAGCGCCGTTTTGTTTTATATTTACTGAAACATCACGGTAAGTAAAAGTTTGAACTTCTGTCTGTAACGTTACATGTGAGTGTACGTAAAAACCAAGTGTACAGAGAGGCAAGGGGGAAAAAACGATACCAGGCGAGGAATGAGAAAGGTATTTAAAAGTGGTTAACCTCGCACTAATTACACCGCAAGGCAGAGAGAATATGTGAACAAAAACGACCTTCCTTTCTCCACCCCGACCACTAAAAAATAATGCATTGTATAATATGAGCTAATGTATCGCACTCACCCAGAATTCAGTCAATCACAAGATATTCCAGGCTCCAACGCGCTGGTTATATTTCGAGCGGCGTATGATCCCCAGTTCGGTCGGTGTCAGTGTGAAATGTGACAGACCATCAACGTTAGGCTTTCAGATTACCCAGCAGACAGAAGACATCGAGCTCAGATTAAAAAGTACCACGCTTGTTAATTTTGTGTTATTGTATCTTCCAGGCAAATAGCTCTAATGCATTGGCGACTGTTTTGGTTGCCCTCGTTAGTTAAAATGTATAAATGCCATGTTAATGCGGGGTATTTAAGTGTAAGTTAGCAAAAGAAGGCTTACTTGTTAAAAACAGTTAAAATGACTTAGATTTGTTAGAGGCAGCCAGCCTAACAACTGCAATCAGTGTATTAATACACAGTTTTTACAACATTTGTTCAACTGCACATCTTTCCCATTAATTAGCTATTGTACGTAATTTATAGTACGTGCAAACGGCCCCGTGCACGCGCTTTTAAAGGCCCATGCCCTTTCGTCGGTTGATTGGTTTACCCTAGTCGTAGCACAGAGGGGGTGCTAGCGAACGAACGCTTGTGATGTGAATAATTTACAAACGATGGATATTAGCTATCCAACGCGCTTGTGTTGCAAACTGGCTTGAAAGAACGTCTGGTAAAATGTCTTACTAAATGTTCCTATTCTTCCTGTTTGTTTACTTATTACAGTATTTTGTCAAGGTGGATCATCTTGTCCGTGGATGCGGGGCAATAACATTTCCGTATGCAGCCTGTCGGCTTCACAAACTTATTTGCAAAACAATACTAATTAAAGCCGAAAAAATCTATACTGAGCCAGTCGTTTACAGCACTGGTGTACTGTGTAGGCTATACCGTTTCAATGTCGATCTGTCTCTGGGTTAAAACAAAGCCTGACACGACCTAAACCTTCCCCACAAGCTTGTCGTGTGGTTGCTATCATAATTTTCATATGAATAACGAGGCTACTGACGTCTACAGAGTGAAACTCAAAACACCAACTGGGGCGCTTCTACAGAATGTGTGATACTGAAAAGCGATTGACAAGTAGCAAGCAAAGGGGAATGTCGAGCAATGGCCAGCAGGGGTGATGCAGTCAGGTATGGCCGAAATTCGTATCGCATATATTTTTATATTGCCACAGGTGTAAGGGGTTTCCTAATTTAAAGTGTCATGTAAAATGCCTTATATGTGAGGTTGTGTAGGCTATGTGAGATACTGCATGTGTTTTTTGGATTGATCATGCAACACATCCTAGCATATCTCACCTTACTGTAGATTGTTTTTGTTCTCCTTTCACACTCAGAGCCACCCTCCCTCACACATGCTTTTGCTCCACCACACCCCTTTCTGCACTTTGATGATATGCAAATGAAATTTTCCCTCTTCTTCTGTTCCCTGGGTAAACTGAAGGCAATATTCTGTAGTCATATTGAAGGGGAGGGATTAAAGATCAATCTTTTACCCAGCAGTGTTTTTGGAGGGGGGGGGGTGTCTGCTGGAGAGGAGTGGGTTAAGGGGTTGGGGGGATGGGGTGTGCAATGTTTCCTTATTGGTTTGTTCAAATGCTGGGGGGAGGGGCACCACACACACACACACACACACACACACTCTCTCTCTCTCTCTCTCTCTCTCTCTCTCTCTCTCTCTCTCTCACACACACACACACACACACACACACACACACACACACACACACACACACCAGCTGGACTAGGGGGGCCAGAGAAACAAAGAAGGGAGAAGGAGATGGACATATGCGTTTTAATATTAAATATTCAGACACTAATTAACATGCAGTGATAGAGCTGGGTGAGGGGTGATTCTTGTGCACAGATTTCAATTAAAAGAATATAGATTGGTTGAACATAAACATTGCACTTTGTCCCTGTAATTACAACATGTCTCTCTCTCAAATGTGGTTACATTATAGTTTTGCTCTGATTTAATTATTTTATCTTTTTGAAGATAATTTGTCTGAGAGAAAATAACAAAATCTCATAGCCATACAGTTAACATGTTATTATAGAACAAAGCCTTGCCCCAGTATTTTTTTTTCAAGAAGAACACATTAAAGATGTTGTGACCAGACTGTCTTATCCTGCAATTAAATATAAATCAGTCAATTCCTGGTAATAGCAGTCCTTTGTAAGCATAAAAAGGAACATGTACTTTGTGGCAAACAATCAATAAATATATTGTGACCAATCCTACGGTATTATGTTATTATTTCAGTATTTGTTAATAAAGTATACAGTAAAAATACCTTCTTGCTCTTCTGTGTTTTTGCTATTCAAGAGTTATTTTTTGGACACTAAAAGAGATTAATATTAGCACAGAAAATACAAGGGCCTGCCTCTTATCACATTCTGCCATCTTATGGCAGGTTTGATAGAAAATGTGTGCTGAAATTTACATGTGTTCTTTTAAATTTGTGTATACCAAACACTGGGTTACCCCAAAGCACTTAATGGAACAATGGATCTTAAAAGCACAGCTATTCCAAACCAGCTAAACCAGTCTTAGTGCACGCAGGAAAAGAAAGAATAAGAAAGCTCTGTGAGTGAGGGCCAGCCTCCATATCTTCTGGCCAAACCCACACAGTGAAATTGGCAGAGGACACTTGGATAGAAAACTAGGAGAAAAAATATAAGGCAAAAAAATGGAGGGGGTGATGAACTATGCCAAGAATGCAAAGGCAAGAATCAACACATTTGGGGTCTCTGTCACAGCTGATTTTAGGTTAAGTGAGAGATGATCCACTGGGGTTTCAAAAGTACTGTTTTGAATAATTTTATTTCAGTTATCATAAAAACAGTTTGGAGGATTTATTTTTTTAATTTTTCATTCCTTTTAGCAAGATGGCCACTACCAAAATGATCAATTACCCCAGCTCATTGAACTTTGGAGAGATATTAGTTTAATCATGAAGTATATATTTGAATAAAAAACATGAACTTTTTTCCTTAAAGAGAGAGAGAGTGAGAGAGAGAGAGTGTGTATGTGTATGTATGTGTGTGTGAAATTTGTTTGGTTATATTATATTGTTGGGTATTTTTTAGTGTAAACATAATTGTTTGCTGCAGCCACATTGTTAAGATAGCAATAGGGAATTGAGCTTGACTCCTTTTTAAAGATGAACAAATTGGTAATCATGTGACCTGATATGCTGTAGATTATCTTGCAATGTAATAACCAGTCAGTCAGTTCCTGATGAATGCAGTTCTCTAGCAAGAGACATTATGCGTTGTTTTGTGTGGTGTGTGATGCGTTGTTTTGTGTGATATCATTATTTATTATATCTTATGACCAAAGCTACAATATCCTCTTATAATTTCTATTTTTGAATGATCTTATAATTTAACATTTAGTTTCTTCTTTGAATGTCTTCAAACATGTAATCCAAATTTGGGCAAGGCTTTCATGAGTCTGGATGCTTCAAATTTTAAAACAATATTATGAAGATATTTCAAACAAAGGCTGTTCCCTGTGGTACTTGGCCTTGAATCACTCAAAGAAATTTAAATCAGCTTCTGTAAGCATAATTTCCTTTGATGATTATGATAGTTCATCTATTCTGCCAAGGGGAATTTTTGAAAAAAAGTTCCTTTTGGTTCGCCTTAATCAATCAATAACAACATCAATAGAAGACCATCATCATCTGTCTGTCATTTGCATTTGCAAATTTTATGGAAGCCTGATCATTTTAACTCATAGTAAACACAAGAATCAAAAGACCATACTGGGTCAATACATAATAGCTTGTTGTCAGATTAGGTTGAAGCATGATGTCTTAAAACAGGACACTGAAACTTTATTTCGGAGCTAATTTTTAATGCAATTACTGTGTGTGTGTGTGTGTGTGTCTGTGTGTGTGAGTAGGCCTATGTGTGTGTGTGTGTGTGTGTGTGTATGTGTGTGAGAGAGAGAGAGAAAGAAAGAGAGACAGAGAGAGCGAGAGAGAGAGAGAGAGAGACTAAGGGTTTACTCATGATAATGAACATGACATAAACCTCATGCCGGGAAATCTGTCTTTTCCTCTCAGTCTTAAAGTGTTTTTTGAGATTTCTGATTTTTAGCTTCCTATCTCCTTTGTCTTACCACATCCGGGCTGAACAGAACACGACAGCCAACTTTATACTGTAGCGTATTTCCTGTACAAGTCATTGTGATTGTTTCACATATAAAACAGGTTGAACTCAAAGCTTCATCATGGTCAGTTACTGTCCAATTTGTGGGAAGCCTGTCTACTTTGGTGAGTCTCTATTAATTAATTATTATACTAGGGGCAGTGTAACTGAGTGTGCCTCTGCAGATGCTTGGATAGAATAGCACAAAGATATTTGAGTATTTAAACAAGGACTGGTACAATACATGTTTGTGTGTGTGTGTGTGTGTGTGTGTGTATGAGAGAGAGAGAGAGAGAGAGAGAGAGAGAGAGAGAGAGAGAGAGAGAGAGAGAGAGAGAGAGAGAGAGAGAGAGAGAGAGAGAGAGAGAGAGAGAGAGAGAGAGAGAGAGAGAGAGACTGTCTGAGACTTTTTTCAGATAATTTTTCTGCTTCTAAAACAGTAACTGTAAGACTGAGGGGAATATTTCACTTGCTTTAATCTTTCACTCAGGTCTTGAATTTTAAGCTTTGGGTCTAGTCAACCCCAGTGACCACAATGGCTGACAGAACTTAAACCTGTATTTTGTAAGGTGTTCTGTGTGCATATATGTGAGGAAAAGAGGGAAAACCAGAATGAGGAAGAAAGGGAAAGACAGTGTGTGTGTGTGTGTGTGTGTGTGTGTGTGAGAGAGAGAGAGAGAGAGAGAGAGAGAGAGAGAGAGAGAGAGAGAGAGAGAGAGAGAGAGAGAGATGTGAGTGTCTATTGCAACCATAGTCTCGCACCAGTGAGTCATCAAGACAGGAAGTGGGGCGGGCTAGTGGGACAGGAAGTGGATTTGGCAAGAAACAGAGAAAGAAAAGCTGCTGGCTTGAACGTCTTGAGGATACTGTTAGAGACTAAGTCACTTCCTGTAGAACAGTCCGGAAACCATACAGTCCAAACCAGATTTTATTTCAATCACTGTCCACCATGGACTACGTAAATGTGTGTCTGAATGTGTGTGTGCATGAATATGCACACGTGTGTGTATGTTCTTTATTGCCCCAGAAGAAGCAGTCCCACAGATCCCCATTTGTTGGTATTTTGCCACTACAGCCAAGTTTTGTTTTAATCCTTAGATTTTAGATCTATTTAATATTTAGGAAAGATAAAAAAGAGGACTAAGGGTAATTTAGTAATGTAAAAGCTAATATAAATATTATTCTGACCCATTTTCTCATTAATTGACCTGAAAAGGTGAAAAAAAGCGCTCCCTTGGACGTGACTACCATCCGCTTTGTCTGAAGTGCCAACAGTGCAAGAGACAGCTTACAGCAGGACAGCATGCAGAGGTAGACACGCCCCCATACATAAATAAGGCACACACACACACACACACACACACACACACACACACACACACACACACACAAACATATACATGCACACACAGTGACAAAAGTGTTTGTACAGAAACAGTTTTGTGAAACAACATGTAAATAACTTCTGGCCTGTGTGTGTGTGTGTGTGTGTGTGTGTGTGTGTGTGTGTGTGTGCGTGTGTGTATGTGTGTGTGCACTATTTCTTTAGCATGACGAGAAGCCTTATTGCACAATTTGCTACATGAGAAGCTTTGGCCCCAAAGGTAGAGTGTGGAACTGTAAAAGTCACATCCTCACCAATGAAAACATAGACAGGCATGACAAATATCATACTCAGCCCAAGTCTTAACTATATTTCTGTCCCTCCACAGGTAATAGACCCATGTTTTTCCACAGTACTGCCTCATAGAAGTTGTAAAGAAGACTGGACTGCATAAATCCACACAGAGAGATAAAAAGTGTTTCAGTAGTCTCTTTCTTAATTGTGGAGAAAACATGAGAAAAGGACTCATTCAAAAATGACTCAGCTACCTCTTGAGGACAGGATGATACCCAAAAATAAACTGCATGCAACAATGCTCCACTGATGGCAGTCACCTTTAATTCATTTTAAACTAACTAAAAACCCCATAGCACACATTGTTACCCCCCTCACCCCACGCCAGCCTGCACACACTTACATGCACATAATTATTTTTGCTATAAACATCAAGCCTGAAATCAAGCCTTGTGCTGAAGCATTGTTAAAGTTATAGAAAGCACAGAATGGGGTAATAGTCTTTCTGTTTGTTTTGCTATTTCTAAGTCAATTATAGTCAGAGTTATGTCATAGATGATGATTGATCATTGTCATTTAATTAAAACTATCATGTTTAAATCACACCAAGTGCATACAAAACATAAACAAACATAATTTTGTTGCAGAATCATCGGTTGTCATTAATGTCTTATTCCAAATTTGCATGAGATTAATTCCATGTGACATCTGACAGGTAATATTGTCATGTGTGCTTCATACAGACATATAAACTAAAGACTACTTAAGAAGTGTTTTTGCATCCAGTCCATAACTGCAGTAGGGAGAGTGATAATAGAGTAAGCGAGATACCCTGTTATTGCTACACACCCCAACCCACCAACCCCACTCTGACAGGTCACTAAGGTGTGTATGTGTGTAGGTGGGTGGGGGTAATAACAACAGTAGTGTGTGAGCCAGGACTTAAAAGAGGGTGTAAGGTTAGGTCTGTCTTATCAAAAAAGATACAGTTATTGCACACAAATCTGTAGTTATATTCCAAAACAATGATCAAAATTTTACATGAAATACACTGTGAACAGAGATGTCATACAGCCATCCAGAATAACAAATGGCAGAGTTTCAATGACATGGGCCATAAGCAGAATGCTTCTCATTAGATCTGAGATCTTAAGCCTTTTCAAGTGGATGTATAGGTAAAGAAGACCTGCGGAAAACTGTTTTTCCTCGCTGTAGTTCCCAGAATTCATGGTCTTCCTCCATGCCAGTAAGTTGTGCATAATTTGGCAGGTTTTTGAACAATTTGCAAATGTGCTGGTACAGTCATACATTGTCATTTATTTCAACTAACCTGCTGGCAGTGCATGCTTTATTGAATATACTCTTTAAAAATGTGCATCAGTGAACGGTTTGGGCAAAATGAGTAATCAATCAATCATTGTCAAATATATTTAATCATTTTTAGAGACACTGCAGTAATTTTATAATTACAATTTGAAAATGTCTTAAACTTTGATGCATTACTCTTGATGATATGGTTTGATTCAAAATGTTTAAAGGCAGAAAATGTTTCTAAAGGTCAGTCACTGAGCCAAAAAAGGACATGCCAAGCAAGAGGGATACATGCATAGAGTATGTTTTATGTTGCCAGTGTGTCCAGACATAGTTTAGCAGTGGCATACAAGATTTTAAAGACGTGTCTCAAAATTAATAACTGGAAAATGTCCTGTGTCAAAACGGTATTCACAAAATTGCCATCAGTAGAGACAGTGAGCGAACTGAAAATAAAAATCTGGGAAAAAAAAAAGCAAAACACTGCTATACTATATCTTGATTTGGTGGTTTATGTGTTTTAACTATGGACTCTCCATTCAAATGTCATGTCAAAATTAAACTTAAAACTTTCAAAGATGTTTTGGACTTTTTTTCTGCTAATATGCTGTGTGTTGTTTTAAAGATAAGTTCTACATGCATTTACTAGAAAAAAAGGATGGATTATTAGCATAAACACTAAAACAACCTCACTCATTAATGTGCATATTTTACTATAATATTGCCACCTTGTGGTATAGTTTGTACATATAACACCATGGCTATTCCACTGGCACAACAGGTAGGCTCATGTATAGGGTGACCACCTCCAAACAGTGTACAAGTGGGACAGTAAGCAAGGTTTTGTGGGACAAGGTGCATCATCAGCCTGTCTAACAGAATAAACATTTGTATTCTGCTTTTCAAGCCCCTCAGCACTAAGACCAAAATTATTTACACCTGTCAACTTTTTATTTACACTGACTTTTCCTTTGATTATTGGGCCATATTACTTTCATTTTACTCTCACTTTCAGATTGTATTTATTATGCATTTATTTATGGGTATTTGGGTGGAGATGGCCATGACCTCATGCACGGACGGACCTCCTGGGAATGTGTGAAAGAAAAACGTATATGAAAGAAAAATGTATATGACGTCTTCCAATTTTGATCACAAATAATCACTTTGCAATGTATTGGTGAATTCTGATAGAGAAATAAAGTCCTTGAGATTAGAGTTTTTAAAAGGGAAATCCCAGAAGCTAAAGCACATGGGTACACTGTAATGCACACATTGCTACATTAGCTTACATGTAGCATGTAGAAACCTCATCTGTAGTAAAATAAATATCATGAATGAAGATATTTGGTCAAGATTGACACCATCTGTTCCCAAATGAATGAGCATTAAGGAGCACATATGGACTAGAGAAAGTGTGATAATGGAAAAAGAGTGCAATGCATCTTTCCTGTGTAACATATTTTATTTAAGATGTTTATAGTAATAGAAATAATGATAATATGCATTATTAAACTACCAAATTGAATATTAATTAACTGCAATTTTCAAGGGTGTGGCTCTTGATGTGTAAAATGTATATTCCTGCAACAAAATTTTCATTTCATGGTAATATATGGGCTACTGTTGGGACAAAGAAACACGCAAAACTTCTGAGACCATGATAACAAATTCATTTTTTAATTAATATGAAATGAAGTTATAGTGAAATTAGGGTCCTGTCGGTGCTGTAATGTGAGAAATTGTACTTTGGCTGACATCTGCAAAACTATGTAGTTTTAAAAAAAAATGTGGCTGGTTGGGGTCTGAAGTAGTGCATAACCAACGCTCTCCTGCACCAAGAAGAAGTGAAGTGTCTTTGAGCTAGACACCTAACCCCACGTTGCTTCAGGGGTGCTGCCCCTGTACATAATGCATTGTAAGTCGCTCTGGATAAGAGCGTTAGCTAAATGCAATGTAATGTAATAAATCTGTCAAAAAACAAAGCCTGCTGCTACGAAGTAGCGATTGCTTGCAATTATGCGCATGGCTACACCCCAGTCCATTAGGGGTCAGTACGCGCACATTTGTTACTAGCTAAAACAAACATTGCTCGTGGAAGCTGGTTGTTAGCAATTCGCTAACGTTAGCTGGCAATAAAATCACTCTCCAGAGGTTGGAAATCGAAAGGAGTGGCACAGTACGAGTGGTCCATGAGTTCTCAGTGAACATGGCTGCACAAGACGAGCTCAGTAAGTTTGAAAGAGCCTTGTTTGTACTGACTGTCTCTACTGTTCATTCATTGAAATTTCACAGAAGATACAGAGAGATTAAGCGATATTTGGTACATCAAATCAATTGTTTCAAGAGTTGCACTGTTTTGACGTTATGTGCTTAGTGTATATGTTGCTAGCTTAGAAGCCGGGCTTGGTAAGGCCCAGTGCCCAGTCATGGTGCAAATTTTAAGTAACGAAAGGACACACTTTATGCGGAATAGATTTGTTTTGTCTTTTTCCATTTTCAGCAGTGAAACAGATTAATGATGTCTACACTCAAGTTGTTATTGTCATGGTTGGTACTTGAGAATAATCATACTTTTTTAAATCTCCATACCAACATTTAGGATCCAGTGAAGTTAGCTTCCTAGCTTAGTTGGCTAACGTCTAAACTTAAATGTAACGGCATTCTTATAGCTAAGTAGCTATTAACGTAGTGACATAATCATTTCGATCTTAATTTATACTAAGCTGTAAATACACCCCGGTGCTTAATCTTTGATGAACAACGCTGACTTAATGGAAGAACGTAAGGGTTATTGGGTGTGTTGCCTTTTGTTAATGTTTGCTTGGCATGGGGCTCCAACACTGCTTACGTTTGGTTAGTTACCCCAGATAACTTGCTTGGCAGTGCGTGCCCGCATGTATTTTTGACACAGATTACCCTTTGTCTATGGCGATAGTATGCAGTGGCAGCGTGTTGGTCTACCGAACATTTTACATCCTGCCTACCGCGGCGAAGTTTGGTGTTGTATCGGTCATTGGCTATTCGAGACATTCAAGAAATGTATTTAGCACTTTCATCTAGCACGTTTTCCTGTTAACAAAAACACACGGTGTAGCCTATCAATCAACGTTTTACAAAGATTTACGGCCTTGTGACATATGGCCTGTGCAGCATGTAAGAACATAACACAATGGTCTAGGATAAATTGGTATTTCCTGGAAATGTGTTTTTTAACGTGTTGGATATCCAACATCAACTTTGCCATGGTATTTATGTTTTTTAAAAATGGTGGGAGCTATCCGTCCGGGTGTCACTTCAGTAGGCCAACGAGAATTTAGGGGGGAAAATCAGGTTAACAAATTGATTATAGAAGATAGGAAATGTGCAGTGACGTCACCTCACATGTTTAAAGCTCGGTCGTAGTTGTATTTTACCTTGACGTTTATATTGAGTTTTGTAAATCAACCCTTTTACCACATGGGAAAGGAAGGTTTTGAATATGTCAAACAAAGCATGCTGAGTGTGTTTGTGTCTGAATGTGTGTTTAGACCAGCTGGAGCGTGTATTCCTGCGGTTGGGCCTTGCTGATACAGATGAGCAGCTTCAGGACACTATATCCAAGTTCCTGCCGCCTGTGCTCCTCAAACTCTCCAGTGTCCAGGAGGGTGTCAGGAAAAAGGTGTGGCATTGTACCACCCCACCCCCCTTCTCTGCACTTAAAGGTTAAATGCCACTGTAAATCTGAGTATCATCTTCAGTTCTGTTTAATTTGTATCTGTGCTATTTTAACCCAGGTAATGGAGCTGTTAGTCCACCTGAACAGGCGCATCAAGAGTCGGCCACAGATCCAGTTACCAGTTGAGACACTGCTGTTTCAATACCAGGACCCTGCTGCAGCTTCCTTTGTAACCAACTTCACTATTATCTACATCAAGATGGGCTACCCACGGTTAGAGACTAGCAAGCAATGTGAACTTGCCCCCACCCTGCTCACAGCTATGGAGCGCAAGCCACAGCTACAGCAGGACAGGTCAGTGAAAAGCCTACACTTATTGCATTCACACATTCAGTGTTATAGCGGCTTTGCTGTCCTTAGTATCTTTCACCTTAAGCATTATTTGGTCTGGCAAGTAGTTTCTGTAGATGTGCTTACATGATACAGTGGAGCAGTGTGGTTGTGTTTTGACTATATCACAATAATCAAATCTGTTTATTAAACTCATCAAAGTGAGTTTGTGGACTACCAGACAATAATGTGCATACATTGGTCCTTTGTAAGTGTGTGGTGTTATTCATTTGACTGCAGTCTGATGCGCCTGCTGATCCCCACACTGTTCCACATGAAGTACTCATCAGACCCTTCCAAGCCCTCACCTTTCCTGCTCTCGGAGAAGCCAAAGACGGCACACCTGCTCCTGGAATTCATGCTCGACGTCCTCCTCATGCCCTATGGGTAAGCAACAGTCAGGAAGGGTTGTGGAATCGTCTGTGATCCATGATCCACTTCCTGTCTCAGCACCTCTCCCATCAAAACTGGGAATAGGTTTGAGTTCACAATTTTCATAATGAGAAGGAGGCTTTAAGATGACTTTTGACCAGCTTAGAATAACTGAACCTGAAGAACATGGGTGAAAGTGTAGGTCCACCTTATATCAAGGCTTTATTAGATGAGATGATGTAGACTGGGAATGTGTTTTTGCAGTGTCATTCCTTTGAAGCACCATTATCTACCTTTCTTCTCACCTTACGTTATGATGGTAGAAATTTACCATAATCTATAGCATGTTAATAGCAGTGATGGTTTTTATTTTCTGGTTAGAATGGTTGTTTACATTTAACTATCAATAGCAGCATGCCTTGTATTAACCAAGTGTCATGATTATTTAACAGTGCATTTTGTTTGAAGTAGACTGGCTTAATGTCCCATTGCAAGCATGACAGGTGGTCAGTAGTTACACATTGGTGATGAGTTAAAAAAAAATCATGGCAACTGCCTAAGCTGTGCCTTCTTCTAAACCGACAGGATGGCTCAGTGAAATGAAACTATGGTCCAAGTTTAGCTATATTGATCTAGTGAATAACTAGCCTTTGTGTGAATGGCGAGCTTAAAAATATACAAAAATAGCACAGCTTTCATTGTGACAAAGATTAGTGTTATGAATGTTAAAAATGGTGTTCAGATATATTGAGCTTTGTTTTTCAACGAATCACACTTAAAGTTAATGTTAGCAGTTGTTTTTAAGAATCTGTTTGCTTTCTTGTGATACAGACTAAAGAATAGGCAACCAGAAGTAGCTTGGTTGTTGTAAGGTTGGGTAAGTGTGGCTAACATGCTAACCTCGCATTCCGTTTAATGAATATGGTGCCTGATGTGTGTACTGTGCCCTAATTATTGTGCAGAAAACACACTGTTGGTAAAAGTACTTTTAGTTATCAACATTTTTTTAAAACCAAGCATGGCACAGTTAATTGAAGTGAAATTTTTGCTTCTGTTTCTGTTGTCTGAGATATTGACATAAAATGAAAAACTGCTTTGGTTGTTATGGTGGAGGCCCATTGCTGTCTTAGTAATAAGGTAGATAATATGGCTTTGTTGGGCTATCGATTGTCTGTGTGTTAGCAGTGGGGCTTTGCTCTTGGTTCCGAATTGTCCTGTAAGTGTCAAGTTGTGTTTGCTTGTGTAATGTTATCATGTAACTTTTGATTTTGCAGGTTTGTGTTGAATGAGCCTCCTACCCGTCCCTCTCCTCCCTCCCCCCAAAGTGGAGGGGGTGCCGGTCCCTCGGGCTCGGGGACTGCAGCAGGTGGGCAGGGTCTGCCTCAGCCGCCCCCTGGCATGAGTGTGTATGCAGTGAAGAGGGTGATTGGAGAGACCCAGTGGAGTCCTGAGCAGCTAGAGCAGGTACATGTGCAGTCTTGGTCTTGATAGATGTCACATTGTTTCCAACTTCCCATTAGTGAGTGCAAGCAATCCCCCTTATGCTTTCTGTCAAATGTGCATTTAACCGGCAGTGTAAGCTTGGAATTGTAAAGTTCATCGAAGCCGGACAGGTATGTGAAGTTGAGACGGTGATTCATCTGGTTGTTGCCTCAAGTGACACTAGACATAGTGTTGCCACTGCAGCTGACTTGGAGCTCAAGAGCAAGCAGAGGTAACTGGTTTCAATGTTAAACACCAATACAGAATAGACATGATTCAAATTGAGTTAGTAATGGCAACATAGCCTGATAAGTTATATACAGTGTTTCATGGAAATAGGTTGTAGACTAAAGACTCTTTGTATTTTATGGTGATATACAGTTGTATGAAAGTAGTTGGCAGAGTCACAGTGTTGTGTGATCTGTTTCAGCATTATCGATTGGAATAATCCTGTCATCGTCAACAAAATGTATAAAGTGTACTTGGGAGACATTCCACTCAAGACACAGGTAGGATACAGCTACATTTTGCACACAGCTAAATGACAGTAACATCAGCATGTGATTTTTGTTGGTGGTTAATACATAGTAAAAGTATTTTTGTTTGAATGTGTGCATATGTGTGTGGCTGCAGGGAACATCTCTTAAGCCAGAGTTGAAGCATGAACCAGTGAGCACCAGAGTGAAGCTGAAGATCCTGCCCCATCTCCTCCGCTCACGCCTGGCGGCTGAGTGCTTTCCTGCCAACATACAGGTGAGGGAGGAAACAGGAATCTGCCCTGCCCACTTCAGGCAGGAGTCATGACCGGGCACCAGTTTGTCTTAGCATAAATGTACTAGCTGTCTAAGATTGGATGTGAATTTCTGGGAACGTTGAACATATTCCTTATTATGCATTCAGCAGCAGGACCAAAAAGTTTTGTTTTTTGTCAATCTTGCTCCAACTTGCTGACTATAACTTTAATAATTTTCTTTTTCAACCAGTGTTATCTTTAAAAGTACTTGTGGTTTTTAGAATAATGTTAAGACGTTTAGAATAAAGATTGTACTGATCTTTACCTAATCATAATTTTGGCTCAGGTTAGTGTCACTTGTACTTGAGAAATACTCATTAACGTCATTCCCCATATTTTAACATATTGTAGACCAAACAACTAATCTTTTGATACAGAAAAAAGTAACCGTAATAAAAATGGTCTTCAGTTGTAGTCCTTAATAATAACTATCAAGTTGATAAACTTGTTCAGGGTAGGTATTTGTAGCTTACACATTTGTAATCCTTATTTGTGTGTCTTCCAGGTGGTATATGATGGCCTGTTCGGAGCAAACACTAACAATAAACTGCTGTCTCTCACTCTGCAGTTTGTGCATCACATCTGCATGGTGTATGTACCATTCCACTCTTTAAATCAATGATAATTCAAGCTGTGTAAAAATATGGCTACCCATACCTCTGTAGAATGCTTACTGTAACCACTCTTTCTGACTATTATTATTAACAACAGAGAGTGATTTCAATAAAGGTTTAAAATGTCACTCCCCCCATATCCATCTCTCTCAGATGTCCTGTTTCTAATAAACCTCTTGGACTGATGCTGCTAAATGGCCTCACCAAGCTCATTAATGAGTACAAGGAGGTAAGATTGGGATGCTTACCTCTGTCCAGCGGTGCATGTATGTGTATTGCTAACCTCAGTTGCTGACAGTTTTCATTTTCCCTAGGATCCCAAGTTACTGTGTGTGGCATATTCAGCAGTGGGGAAGCTCTCAAGGTAATTGTTCAGCTAATTAATGTTAATCTTGTCATATCTGAGGCTGCATTTAACTTTTAAAATGTTGCTTCAGCACAGGGGCTACAAATGTATTTTAGTTTGGACACATTATCGTCTCATTAAGTATATGATGTCTTGTCTAATTGCGTGTGTGTGTGTGTGTGTGTGTGTGTGTGTGTGTGTGTGTGTGTGTGTGTGTGTGTGTGTGTGTGTGTGTGTGGGTTCTGCAGTCGAATGCCTCAGCTCTTCAAAAAAGATATCGCTCTGGTGCAGCAGTTCTTTGAGTCAATGTGTAAGGTATGTATTGCCTATCTGGCATACCAGACACACATTCGTTCACTTGCTCCAATTGTGGGATGTTAACTCTAGAAATGACCTCTGTACATACATTAGATAATTAAACACAGACCTTTTTGACCACAATCATAGATGTGGTTGACTTGTCCTTTGTGTCAAAGCCAAAGCTTGTGGCCATGACTGAAGGGAGGACAAAGTTGCTATGCTGCTTTAGTTGATGCAAAAGGAACTGGCATTGGTTTATTTGTTTTTGTTTAGAATGATGAAATGCATATTACTAATATTTTGTTGTAAATAGCTTTATTAACATAAAATCTCATTAGTACAGAATCTGATTTTTATTATGTGCCTCTCCACTGCCATCATTTTGATGTTACCACAACCTCAGCAGAAGAGAAAGAATGAGCAAGTACAAGTCAGCTGAAACCACATTTATTTCTGACTCAATGATAAGACCAGACTGATATTGTGTAATAATTCCTCCCGTTTTGGAACCAACTAAACAGTATTCCCCTTTCCATGTGCATATTTTACCTGTTTTCGTTGTAATCTCCATTTAAGAGTACAGGCTTCCTGTTTACACTGGCATGCACATACCCAGTACATGTGCATGGTAAGGCATCTAATGTGGACAAAGAGACATTGGTACACGTGCTAACAAAATTACCCATTCATAGCAGAAATTAAATTAATGCAGTGTATTGTTGTGAAATTAATTTAGCTCCTGTCTACATGTGTCATTTTCCTCCCATCTTTGCTCGCTCAGTCTGGTCCCCTAACCATCACCTAGTATAATTGGCTCATTGAATCATTCCTTCTCTTTTCACCTCAAGCTGGTGTGTGGTGAGGGTTATGGCTCATAATGGTTGCTGATATATAATGCAGGATGCCTCTTTGCTGAAAAGCACTTTGGGCATATTGAAAAGCGTAATATAAAATGCAGTGTATTGCTTTTCGTATTAATTTGCATAAATTAGCATTTGTTGCAATCTCATGTGTTTATGTAAACATTGTCCTGAGAACGTTTTGATCTTAAGTTTGGTCTACCACAAACTGAGAGATATAATGTTTGTTTTGTTGTGCAATACAGGAGGAGGCAGATGTGCGACTCGCCATCCAGCAGGCACTTTCCATGATGGTGGGAGCATATGCCAACCTTCAGGGAGCATTGCTCAATCTGATGGAGGCCCTGGTGGCTGCCTACATAAGCAAGGTATTGTAAACACACAAACCTGAATGACATTGGTGATAAAAACAGGATGTTGCCTATGACTATGATTTTAAAAACGTGCAGTGGCTTTTGAGCGGAAAACACAATCGAGCATTATGAGCCTGCACATTAAGATTTAGTAGTCTGGTATTGTAGAATTTGTTAAGGTGATGTTTGATTATGGTTCTGACTGTTCTGACAGCTCAGGGCTGTGTGAAGGTGAGGGACATCATGGCTGCTAACAGAAATACTCTCTGCATGTTGTGCTCTAGCCGGAGGTGCAGGTTAGGCAGGTAGCTGTGAAGTTTGCCAGCACAGTGTTTGCCCCAGATCACGTGCCCTCCAGATACCTGCTGTTGCTTGCTGCCGGAGATCCGTGAGTATATGTGTATAAATGGACATTTTTTAATACACACTTTTATTTATACAGAAACTGTTGATTGCACTGTTGCTACTAAAGCTTGTAATATTTCGTAAGACCATGATGAGGTGTGTGTTTGTGTGTGTGTGTGTGTGTGTGTGTGTGTGCGCGCGCGCTTGACTAGGCGAGAAGAGGTGCATGGTGAAGCACAGCGTGTCTTGAGGTCTGTCCCTTCTGAGCAGTCTGAGAAGGAGAGTGCCAAGCCCCCAATGCCCTCTTTCCCTGAGATGGTTCGCTATATTCAGGATAAGGTGAGGGCCACGCATCATGACATGATTCATAGACAGTGCTATTAGTCCATGTTCGTGATCATTTTATGTCTTTTTTGTCTTTCAGGCTGCACAGAGAATGAAAACACCTGACAAGTACATCGTTGGAAAGACAGCACTGCCCTTCAATCCCTCAGCTTTTGAAGAGGTATTGATTATGCTACTTCATGCAGTTGTACCAGTTGTATTGTATCTGTTCTGTATCTCTTTTTGCCTCCCTCTCCCTCAGATCATGATGTATCTGCGGAGGTGTTTGGCTAACAGTGCTGGGGCCACCCCCACCTCCCAGAGCCCAATTAGCATGCAGGATGACTCTCCTGCCATAGGCCGCTACGTCCAGACTCTGCTTTCTGTCGAGCCGCCACCCAAAGGAGACGAGGCCAACCCTGTGCAGGTCTACATGGACCTTTTGCAGCAGCTGGTGGCTGCTGTTGGAGGTGAGAGCAGTAGAGGGAATGGGGGTAAGAGGAGGATTGGGTCACTTAAAAAAAAAAAATGCTGTGCTCCTGCTTTAAATACTGCTGCTACCAGATGTTTTCTGGGATAGTTGATTGTTGGTTAAGGAACCTTTGCAACCCTTACAAAACAATGTCATATCAGCTGTTTTATGTCTTTTGTTCCTAATCTTACATTAAGATGATATGACCATGTGATCCCATTGTAATCCCTTCTGCACATCTGATCTGTGCAGGAATTCCTGTGATGTACTGTCTCGTGGAGGTGGTGTCTGTGTGCCCTCACAAACTCGCCCCCAAATTCATTGGCCGAATCGACTGGATCAGGGTAATTATTGTACATCACAATTGTTGGGGTGTGCCAGTCCTCTAACAACTTCACAGTTCTTGAGCTTGAGAACAGTGGCAACAATTGTCAAGTGATGACACCCATGATGTTAGCAGTGAGCCTTTTTGCCTTTAGTTAAATTTACCACTGATCTAAACTGCTAGTCAATTATTGTTTCCTCAGATTGTGATTCTGATCCTTTTAAATTTTCCGCTGTGCTACAGGGAATGATGAACAGCAGTAAGGAGGACATGAGAGAACTGGCTGCTGAGCTGTACGCAGTGGTCATCTCCACAATGTCAGGCAGTGAGCTCAAAAATGCCGTCCAGAACCTGGTTAAGATTACCAAGGATACACACGTAGGTCTTCAGTGTTAAAATAACAATAGTAGCAGTAATTCTGCATGATTACCACAGTTAATTTCTAAGTTCTAAAGTTTGTTTTCCACATTTTATCTGACCCTGTAGAGCCCAGAGGCTCAGCATGCTGCTATCTTGGCTCTTGGCTTCATGATGGGCCGTTACACGAACAGGAAGCGTAACCAGAGGTCTGCCAACATGCCTAATCAACAGCAGCTCATGAGTGCCACACCAGCCGAGGATGATGAACTCATTGCCAGGGCAACCAAAACCATTGGTATACAGACTGTCTGCACTCTGTTGTGTGCAATGCAGAAACAAAGTCAAATATTTGTATGCCTGAGTATTGCTTTGTTTTGTTTTGAATGCATACCTTGAGTTAGGTTTAAGTTGAACATAAATGTCAATTTAAGTATAAGTGAATAGGTATAACAAAAGTACTGTAAGTTTAACTGGTTGTTGAATAACTGGATGTTTTAGGTTCCTTCCTGGAGGATAGCTCTCAGTTGCTGGTGGTGGCAGCGGTTACAGCACTTGGAGAGGTGGGGCGTAACGGGGTGCTGCTGATTCCCGCTGAGGGCGAGGACTTTACCAAACTCAGCCTGGTGGATAACCTGCTGGCACGCTTGCGCTCAGGAAAGGAGACCACAAAGGTACGGCTGCCCAGACCTCACTGCTCACTTCTCTTTGCTTACAGCATTCTCTCATATGGAAAGAGTTCAGTCTAAACCTTTAGACTGAAAAGCTATTCAGAGCATGGTAATATCTTGACTGTGCTAAGCTGTAATTCTCATTCACGTGTGTGTTCAGATGAAGGAGCGTTCAGTGCAGACTCTTGGGTATTTGCCAGTGGGCGATGGGGACTTCCCCCATCAGAAGAAGCTACTGCAAGGTCTCATGGACTCTGTGGAGGTAAAGAAGCTTAATGTTGTTCATGGTCAAGTTAGTGATGCATTTACTTGCAACCCTTTTGACTGGTCCATACCAATATGTATGTTATGTGCTGTTGGTACATATTACTAGAATAATGTATCTGTTTGTCAGTGCATGTGTATTAGCATCATGAGCATTCACGGTTGCATGCATAGTTAAACATGTATCCACTGAAATTGGAATAAAATTGGGCATTTTAGTAATCTAGTAATTTGATCAGGCCAAACAGGTGGAGTTGCAGTTTACAGTAGCAGAGGCCATCACCCGTGCTGCCATAGGAACCAGCTCTGGTGCCGCCCGGGATGCCTGGACTTCTACAGAAGAGGAATACCAGCCACCTGACGGCACATGTATGTAAAAAGTGTGGAAAGGGTTTTCCTATATTAAAAATGTAGCCAGCAATGTTTTGCGATGTTTTTTGATGTTTTTTCGGGCCATAAATGTTACTGTTTTTCTGTCTTGATTTTACCATTTTTTTCATCCTTTTTTGTCTTGTCTTGCTTTGACTCTTCTGTCTGTCTTTCTGTCCTATGCACACAGATGTAAAGTGTAATGATGTAGTTCCATGGGTCCTAAACTCCATCCTGACCAAGTCTGTAGTCAGTGCCAACCCACATGTGCGTCAAGCTGCCTGCATATGGCTGTTGTCATTGGTCAAGAAGCTCAGCCAACATAAAGAGATTAAGGTGTGCCTTTATAAATACAGTTTGTGTTTGTGGTTTCTTTAATTTGTGTGTTATGCCTGACAAAAGGTTTTATTAAACATATGCTACATTTAATTATTTGTCTTCTACCAGTCTCATTTGAAGGAGATTCAGACGGCCTTCATCTCTGTGCTGTCAGACCCTGATGGTGAGTTAAGGCACCTCGCTCAACCATATGGGACAATGTTTTTATGTCCAATAATCTTTTGCAGAAAAAGACATTGTGTGATTTATTTTTTTGTTTTTTTGTTTTTTCCCACATTGTTTTGATAAAAAGCATCATGTGAGTTAACACCACATTACTGCAATATGCAAACTAGCTTCCCAGGATTTTTAAACAAATACACTGACCAAAAAGTACCAGGTTCATATGAGATTAAATCAAATACCTATATGATAGACAGCAAGGTATTCAGCATACATTAATTCACGCAACGTAGAAATATGGGCATTCTTGCATCCTTGAGTAGACATCCATGCTGCAAACAGGTGGTGTGCAATCAACTGAAACAAGACCAGCAAGCACCAGCCGAATTATTTACTTTTGGCCCTCCCCCGCCTTGACTAAGGACAGCAGTGCCTGGCTTTTAACTAAACTTTATGCATCCTTTTAGGCCAATATTATGTAAAGCTACAATGATTGTGTTGTTGATTAAGTTGACTATAATGATGGTGATGGTGGTTGTGTGTCTGTGTGTGTTTCAGAGCTTAGTCAGGATGTGGCATCTAAAGGCCTAGGGCTGGTGTATGAACTTGGCGGTGAACAAGATCAACAAGAGCTGGTATCCACACTGGTAGAGACCTTGATGACTGGGAAGAGGTGAGGTGCCATTATATTGTGTGACTGTGTGTGTGCCCACATGTGGCTAGAACTTGTATACATGTTTGACAATTCACACACATATGGACTCAGAGCCACAGTTCTGTGTGCACGCCTGTAATCCTGCTGAACCTTCCCAGAGCCAAGCACACCGTCTCTGAGGACACTGAGGTCTTTGGAGGAGAATCTCTGGGAAAGGCACCAGATGGGTAAGTGTGTTTAAATGTGAGAGTTCATTTCTGAGGCTTAATCTGACAATTCATTCTTCCAAGAGCTCTGAGCCATTTAATGTTTTGGTTAACACTTGCTTTATGCTTCCTTAGACATGGCCTCTCAACCTATAAGGAGCTGTGTTCATTGGCAAGTGATCTGAACCAGCCTGACCTTGTCTACAAGTTCATGAATCTGGCCAATCACCATGCCATGTGGAATTCCAGAAAGGTACACATTGGCTAGAGCTTACGCTAAAGGTGTGGTTATCAGGCACCAGGAATGGACAATGGTTTCCACACCACATTTCATTATAGTTTCCAAAAAGGTCCCAGATATTTACTCTGGGAAATCACTCTGATTGAAGCTGAAATCAGAGGATTTTACTTCTTCTTCTTCAACCTTTTCTCTATTTCTCAGGGAGCAGCATTTGGCTTCAACATCATCGCTGCTAAGGCAGGAGAGCAGCTGGCCCCCTACCTGCCCCAGCTGGTACCACGCCTCTACAGGTACCAGTTCGACCCCAACTTGGGCATCCGGACAGCCATGACAAGTATCTGGGATGCAGTGGTCACCGACAAGACAATTGTATGTAGCTTACATACTCAATTTCATACCTCGCAACCAACACTAAAATTATGTGCAAAATGACAACCACTGCCTTCTCACTGAGATTTATTGTTAATTGCAGGTTGACAAATATGTCAAGGAGATTCTACAGGATGTCATCTCAAACCTCACCAGCAACTTGTGGAGAGTACGAGAGTCCAGGTACGCATACACTTGGAAATTACATGATGGGTAGTGACATCTTTATGGTGCCTATCATGTGTCCGCCTGCACTGCCCTGACCTGACCTTTGATGTCTCCCCCCTGCCAGCTGTCTTGCTCTAAATGATCTAATCCGTGGCCGGCAGGCAAACGACTTTATTGATCACTTGGGAGAGATCTGGGAGACCCTGTTTAGAGTCCTGGATGACATTAAAGTAAAATATATTCCTTATTTTTTATTTCAACACAAACATACACATTTTGTCAGTCACTGTAGATTATTAAATTATTCATGTATGATGTATTATTTAAGAAAGTGTGTGTGTAAATGTAATTGCATAAAATAAAGATTGGCGTTATGCAGGGTTAAATTACTATGTTACTCTCTCTTGTGTTACAGGAGTCTGTACGGAAAGCTGCTGATTTAGCTTTAAAAACCCTCAGTAAGGTGGGTGAGATTTCTGTGCCTATCGTACATATGAGCTGTTAACTGAATATTCCTGCAGTGCCTCTTTGTGTCTGTTCTCCTGCAGGTGTGTGTGCGTGTGTGTGAGTCATCTGGAGCGGTGGCTCAGAGGACGGTAGCTGTGTTACTTCCCACCCTGTTGGAGAAGGGCATAGTGAGCAGTGTGACAGAGGTGCGCTCTCTTAGGTAAGAAAATATTTCATGCACTCGCCAAAGTGTAAATGTCACTTAATCTGTTAAAATGGTAGGTGGTGAAATATGTGGTGTGTGTACATGTGTTTGTTAGTATCCAGACACTGGTGAAGGTCAGTAAGACTGCGGGGAACTGCCTGAAGCCACATGCGGCACGTGTGATCCCTGCTTTGCTGGAGTCCTTGAGTATGCTGGAACCACAGGTGCTCAACTACCTCAGCCTCAGGGCAACTGAGCAGGAGAAGGTACTCACACATTATTCCTTCCTGTCATATATATATATATATATATATGACTCATTCGCATTCTCACTCTCTGGTTGTAAACATGAGTTTTTGGATGGTGTTATTTTTCCTGGGTAGAGTGCCATGGATGCTGCTAGACTGAGTGCAGCGAAATCTTCCCCCATGATGGAGACCATCAACATGGTGAGAATGCTAGCAGGGCTGAAATATTGCCAAGATCTATCATCGCTGTGTGTTTCACTTATTGCAATGCCGGCTTTTCATGGCTGTATAATGATATATTTTGCTAATGTATAAAGAATTTTATTCAGTGCGCCTCAACATCAGTTGTTATCAAATGCATGACCGTGTACTTGAACGTTTGGGTGTAAAAATGACGGTCTACCTGTCTATGGGTTTGAAGTGCTTGCAACATTTGGATGCACCTGTCCTGGGGGAGCTGGTTCCCAAACTGTGTGATCTGCTGAAGAGTGGAGTGGGTCTTGGCACTAAGGTAAGCCCTCATGTCCGCACTGCGAAGGCTCTGCCTGGTTAAGGCCTGGTCACTCATTGACATTTACTCTGGGTGTTTTTCTTACAGGGAGGCTGTGCCAGTGTCATCATGTCTTTAACTGTTCAGTGCCCTCAGGATCTCACCCCTTACTCTGGTAAAAATCTCCACTCACACATGTGCTTTATCATATAACCCTATTTCCAAAAAGGTTGGCACGCTGTGTAAAATATAAATAAAAACAAAATGTAATGTGGAAAAATACAACCTTGTATTATATTGAAAATTGAAATCTCTGAAGATCAAGGCCCATCAGTACTTATTTTTGGCCTTGGCCCTTCCATACAGACACAAATCTGTAGTGGACCTCACTGCATGGGCTGAGAAGCAGTCAGTGACAACCTCGCTTAAGAAGCTACAATTTACATATGTGTTCCACCTACTCACGAAATTAGCTGATTCCAGTCAGCACAACTGTTCAACCTAGTGGAAAAGTTAACTAGTGGCATTACCTGCCTGAACTGCACAGGTAGAACCAGATAGTGTGCAATAAATGGTGCTGGATTGTAGGCCCATTACTTGCAACACTTTCAAAAACATTCATAATCGCAAACAATCATAAGGAGTTTTAACATTGCATAGTTATCATTGCATGTTTCTATTTACATCTATGTACAGCATGTGTTTTTTGTGGTGATGGAGGTTACATTACATTTGTAATTTATGTATTTGTTTGTCTATTTATGTGTTTCTGTGTAGGTAAGCTAATGGCTGCATTGTTGAATGGTATCCATGATCGGAGTAGTGTGGTACAGAAAGCCTTCGCTTGTGCTATCGGACACTTGGTCAGGGTGAGTGAAAGAGGGAAGAGACTACCTATACATCACTGCATTGTGAGTAGGGATACATGGGCAACATTTCATAGTAACTGGCTCTCTTGACTTGTCACACTCTCTTTCCTAGGCTGCGAAGGATAGCAGCATTGAAAAACTCCTGCAGAAGCTTAACACCTGGTACCTTGAGAAAGAAGGTAGGCAGACTTAGGGCTCTATTTTCACGATCATACGTGCATTGTCTAAAGTCTGTCGCGCAAGTTGCTTTGGGGCGTTCCCGACACAATTTGGTATTTTCACGGCGGAAAAAGCGAACATTGCGCCAGGTGCATCGTTCAAAAGGGTTGGGTTAAGTTACTTCATTAGTCATACGTGTGTTTTGGGCGTAACATACAATTAACCAATGAGAATTTATACTCTCATTCCCTTTAAGAGCCAGCGGGCACATTGTCCATAGCCTGTTGCTATTACGATGGCGGATTTACCCAGATGGGAGGAGCTTTTTGGTGGAGGAGACCGATCTGCTCGTGCGTGAAGTAAAAGCGTGTGAGTAGTTAATATTCGGGGATGGAAAGAATCCCCACAAACCTCCGCGGGTCATAGAAGGATGGGAGGACATATCTTCAATAATTGTGTCCTCCTTTGGCAAGAAGAGAACTTTCAAACAGTGCCCAAAGCGGTACAACAACGTTAGAAGACGTGAAACAAAAGCTTTAAACTCAAAGGAAACATCACAAATAAAAGGTGGAGGTCCATCAAACCATTAGTCCACTAGTTTTCTTTTTGATGATTAGTCCATTTCATTTCTTACAACTTGCCACGCTGTTTATTAAATAAACTGCAGAACATTGCAATCGCTGTTTATTTTAGCATCTGGTGCGCTTTGTGCCAGACCACACCTCTTCTTTTCGCTGACCCGCCCGTCACGGCGCAATGTCATCTGCTATCTAGACAACGTGATTTTTTGCCTGAAAAAATGAACGTTGCGCTGGCACAGAATAGCAATGACAGCATACGCATGTCGCGAATACACAATGCGCCGCGGCAAAATAGGGCCCTTAGTCTTTTACAAAATACTACTTTAGAATCCTGCCTGTTGTGTTCAACTGTAGCCTATTCTTTATTTATAACACATTATGTAGCTTTTGTGTGTATACAAATGGAATGAGAATTTATTTTTAACTATGTATCATTCCAATGTCAGTTGAACATCATAGATGCTGCAATGTCTCAACCCACAGATTCTCTCTTTCAGTATACCTCAAACATAAATATTAAGAACTGTAAAAATGGGCAAACACGGTTCCGTTAAATTGTAGTGACCAGGGGATATCCTATCCACTCAGTCTTTTTGATTTCAGTCCTGTAATGTAGCCTGCGAGAAGTATGGCATTTTGAAACTGAAAATAAACCTTCCTCTCCACCTCTCTCCTTCTCCCTACCCTTCTGTCTTTCTCTCTGACTCAGAGGCAGTGTATAAGTCATCATGCTGCCTGACTGTTCACTCCATCAGCCATTACAGTCCGGACGTATTGAAGCGTCATGCAGGGTTGGCTCTGCCCCTGGCATTCCTGGGCATGCATCAGGCAGTGGAGGAGGAGCAGACTGAGCACACCCATGCCAGCCTTTGGGGAGAGGTGTGGCAGGACCACGTGCCAGGTACTGAAGAAGGCCTTAAAATGGGGCTTCGTGGCTCACCAAAAAAATGTCAACTCAGAGAAACTGGTTAATCACTTTTTTAATTTTAATTATATTTGGATTGAGATTTTCTATTAATCCATCTGTTTTACTGATGAACTGGCAGGTAGCTTTGGAGGGATCCGGCTGTATATGACTGAGCTCATAGCCATTAACCAGAAGGCCTTACAGTCACAGTCATGGAAGATGAAGGCACAGGGTGCAGCAGCCATGGCAACAATTGCCAAGCAGCAGACAGGATCGTTGGTTCCACCCTACCTTGGCATGGTTCTGACCGCTCTGGTGCAGGGACTGGCTGGCCGCACCTGGGCTGGGAAGGAGGAGCTACTTAAAGCCATAGCATCAGTAGTGGTGAAATGCTGGTAAGCAGGAACATGCAGTGTCATTATCAGACACACACACAGAAATGAAAGGTGAGTCAATTTTGTTCACACTGTATAAATGTTCATCTTTGTGTGTATTTTTGTGTATAGTGGTGAGCTCCAGAAACCTGTGAAAGGCCAACCAACTGTCAGTGAGGTGGTGGAGAGTGTGCTGCGTGAATGTCGTAAGGAGAGCATGGTCTACAAACTGGCAGCTCTACATGCTGCTGGAGAAATCTTGGAAGCAACACAGACTGACCGCTTCGCAGAGCTGAGCCAGATTGTCTTCCCCATCATCAAGAAGGTACAAATACAAATTTCATTTATATACTCACCAGGGTGAGATGGTGATGTGGTGGTGCAATAGTGATTACATTTGGGAAAAAAATTGCCTTTGAATTTAGGGATTATGTAGAAGTGGTATTTTGGGTACTTAGTTTGTGATGTACTTGTCTTTGGCCTAGAATCGACCAGTAAGTGCAGGATCTAAAAAGAGAGCTGAAGAGGATGATGGACATGACGACGACAATGATGACGATGAGAAGCAGCGAGAGCTGCAGATGGAGGCTCTGATCTGTGCCTTTGAGAGTCTGGGCAAAGCTTGGCCTAGAAACTCTCAAACACAGGGTAAGAGAGTAGATGCAGTATGGCTACACATCTGGAATGTGAGGTCTTCTGTGTGACTGAAAGCCAAAACTCCTTGTGTATTACCTTGTATGCGTACAAGTAAGTGGTTGCATCATGGCATACATGTTTGTCTTATAGGTCAGTACCAGCTGGAGGTCTGTGCATTGATGTGTGAGAGGATGCAGCTCAGTACCTGGAAGGTGCAGTTAGGAGTACTGCAGGCAATGAAAGACTTTTTTGAAGGGTACGTGCACGTACGTATATGCGTATACACACAGTGCTTTATAAGGTACTGAATTCTGTGGTTGGCATACTTTGCTGTAAGGTTTTTATCACTGTTATGATGTCTTACTTCAGGCAAGCATGCCATACACAGCATACAGCTAGAAGTTCTTTGGCATTCTAAAAGTGGTGTAGCTTTTGTGATTTTGCATACATGTCCAGACATGAAGTCTATATGTCTTATGTGTTTATTTCTGTGCTTTTCTAGGTTATTGTTGTTTGAGAAGGACCATCAAGACTTCACTGTCCTGTCTCAGATTTTGACTGAGACATCAACAGCACTTTCATATTCCCTTGGTAAATAAAAAAACAATGGAAAATATAACTGCAAGCAGCAATGGAGGGCCAAGAAGCAAAATTGGGCAAAGTTGCCATGGTAACAGAATGTAGTTATGTCAGAAATGTGGATGTAGTCACAGCAGGTTTTATGTTAATATACCAAAGTTTGGCTGAGTTATAATGTCACTTCCTGTTTGGTGCCTATGCCATTGATTTTGATTGGCTGTGGTTGATAAATGGTTTGGAATACAAAAAATCATGATCTAGCTCCTTGGCATGGTCTAAAGGTCATCTGTGCCAAATATTGTGACATTTGGACAGAATATGTGACCTGTGAAAAATAGCCAATATCACAGCTGAATTATCATGCCGGCATGAAAAGATGGCAAGATCTATTAATGGGACATGCCACTGTATCAGATGTTAAAATCTTTGTTTCAAATCCAAACACATCAAGACATATACGCCAAAAGACATCTTTCTAAATATGGTGTTGATGCATCAAAGCATTGCTAAGAAATTAGCTCAAATGTTGTTTGGCAACTTGGCTGCTGATTTTGATCCGCTGTTACAGGCAAATGATTTTGAAAATCAAAAATCTATCTCCTAATTTTTGTGTAGCTTGGCCCAAAAATTAAGTCAAGCTTTAAAATGTAGTTTTAAATCAAAACACATGAAGAGAGGGGAGCTTATTTTGCTCATTACAGCCCCACCTAGTGGTCATCCATGGGTATGCTTTGGATGGGGTTAGAAGACATTGTACCAAATGGTTGTAATGTGTCTAAGCATTTCTGAGATGTGAGCTCACTTCCTGTTTGGCGGCTTCGTCATTGATTGGCTGTCACAGGCAAACAGTTGTGGAAATCAAAAATCCATGTTCTAACTTTGTGGCGGCTTTGCCTAAAGATCATGTCTAACAAGTTTTGGGAAAATTGGTCAAAAACTGTAACCTGTGAAAATGTAGTTTCACTTTTGCCATTTTTTAAAAGGTGGGTAATTCAGTTGGCAAAAATTGACATCATTAGGTCTGTTTAACTCTGCATGATCTCCAGTAATACCAACTCTGAAAATGGGATGTATAGTTCAAGTGTTAAATACATGCCTAAATGTACCTCTACTTTTGGTGGTGGTAGAGCTTAACATGCAGACATCAAACTTGCTGAAAAAAATTACAAGACTATCCTGAATCAATTGTGCCTAATTTCAAAACTTTCTACCAATTGGTTCTAGGGGTTGACTCCCATTACAAGGGAAAGAAGATGAGTAATAATAATAAGAAGAAAACATACAAACATTAGGGTTCCAGCAGCTTTGCTGATTTGCATCCAACAATGCAAACCTCAAATGCTCCATTCACAGAGGTTTACCCTTCAGATACCTTCTCTGCCATGTCTTGCAATTGATTGGTGCTTTTTTTTCTTTAGAAAACAAGAATTACTCCTCTGTAAGGGCTGAGGGCTTGGCAGTTGTGGAACTCATTGTTGACAAGCTCTCAGGTAAATCCAGTGCAGCTGGAGTTTGTGTGTGTTTGTGTGCATGCCTGTTTTACAGTCCAGTCAGACAATATATATGCGCAGTGTGTATGTTTATTGAAGACAAGTGTTTCTGTGTGTTCCAGAGAGTGGCCAATGGGCGTGTATGTCAGAAAAGAGCCGTGGTCAGTTGCAGCGGTCACTGGCAACCATGGAGATGGACAGAAGTCCTGAGTTACGGGAGAAGGCACAAGAGCTTCGTCGGAATATTCAGGGGCAAACCTGAGCTCCAGATGCCTCTAGACAGCCTCTACACTCTCCCTGAGCCACTTATGAAAGCCCTAAGGGCCATTGCTGCATAAGCGTACACACAAATATACATGCACACACACACACGCACACGCACGCCCACTTACGAAATCTCTTCTACTTTCACAATTTTGTTTAGCTCAAAAAGAGATATGCCATCCTATCCTATCCTTGGTTGTAGTCTTTTCTGCCCAAAAACATCAGGCATTATGGACTCTCCAAGTCACTGAGCTCACTGGCTGTTCCCCATTTTTGGTTTGCAGTGGTCTAAACTGCTTCAGTTTGTTAGTCCTCTTAAGCCTTTGTGAAAGAACCTTGTATTTCTTTTGAGACAGGGAGACTATATTTGTATTAATGAGTTGTCATTACTATTAAGCTTATTGATGTTTGGCTGTGGCTCAGAAGGTTTATCCTCATGGGACAAGTGTGTTTTGTCAACTTTGGGGTCTTGGCTCAGTTACAGAAGGAGCTGGGAGCTCTGGTCCATTATGCTGGCTCGCTCCCATGCTGCCTGCAGTGACCTGTACTCCTGCTGCATCACACTGATGCAGACAAGAGAAAGGAGGGGCAGGACAGGGTGTTGTATGAATAGACAAAAGTTTAAAGGGACTGAAAGTGATTTTAGAGAGGTGTTCTTACAAAACAGATGATAAACTGACAATACACTGGACTTTACACGTAGTATATTTCAAACCATCCATGAAACGGCTGTTTGTAAGCAGTTATTATTGTAACAGTGTGGGAGTAGTCACATTTAAATGAAGGTAGCCAATATCAGGGTGGGGGAGGGGTTTTGACTCAAACAGATGCTTTCATTATACTGAGGCACTTGGTGTGCCATTTGAACTGGTAATCTCATGTTTGCATGGCTCCAGGTGTGAAATCTATTTTCAAAAAGTGTAATGAATAGGTTTTACTGAAGATCTGGTGATAGGCATGCACCTGTGGGTTTTCTCCAAATATAAATGGTTCCTTGAGAATAAAAACAATAAAATTTCGTTGTGAGCACTTGTTACGGTGTGGTTTTTTTTTTATTGTTTTAAAGAAAGAGACCAACGTTCAAGATGGTCAAAGCTAGAGGTGGGCAGCCCTACTTTCGATTACGTCGTCTTTAGATATCACATAAGTAATTTTAGATAACTGATCTGGCTCCATGGGTGCGCTAATTATGAGCTGGATTTTTAGTGGAGAGTGTGACCATTTTAACATCGAAACAAGTCACTGGAGAAGACACGCTCATCAGAACACACTGATAATAGGCTACGAGAAATACGTCCACTCATAAATCCGAGGAAAAAAATGGAGAAACCTGTACTCCAAAGGGATTTATTGAGTCGCTAGGTGGCAATCGTGCTGCGCAGTCTGGCCGCGTATCCTCATGACAAGCCCAGAAGAAAAAGGGGAATCGTGTGAGAAGAGAGAGCTGTCATGAAGTAACTGACGGGACCTCTAAAGCATAGCTACCAAACGTCTCCTGCCACTGCAAGGTGAAATTAGTCACTCATTCTTAGCTTCCAAATATAACCATTTACTAGGTTGTAAAAATGTTCAGTAAACCCTCAATTCTTGTTTTCGCATTCGGTTGCTTTGTTGACTAATTGGCCTGATAGCGAACAATATAGCTAGCCAGCTAGCCTAGATGTAGGTAGAAACCAAGCTATCAAGTTAGCGGATTGGGTTAACCATCGACGTTTGCGATTTTGTAGCTTGTCGGCCATCAAGCTATTGAGTAGAAACTAGAACGCAGGTCTTTGTCAGAGCTTTTGCGTCTACAGTGTCTTTTATAGTGATACGAACGAGTATTTTACACAAGCTGGGATAGTTGTTGATGTAGGTTATACGCGTGTCGTACTATTTATGGACTGCAATATGGGACTAAGCCCTGATTTTCTATGATATTGTGCTCCGTCTGAGGGTGATAGTGCTTTGTTAAGCCCCTGTTTACTGCCACCCTACGATGGTGCTCCTCCACAGGATCAACTCTTGACGTTATAGTTTTTTTTAGAATGGTGGATTTATGCATTACAATTACTACTACCCGATCCGTACTATTTAAAAATAAAATCTAAGGCAGAATACAGGCAGCTGTCTCCATGTGAACATTTCACGTCCAAGACTGGTCATGGTCAGGCGATACAATGTACAGTTTTAGTTTGCCCTACCGTAGTATAAGATGCATGTTAAATGATGTTTACCTGCGCGTTTAATGTAGCTATCTGATGAACTATGCATTGCTTTCCTTCTGTACTTTGGAGTCTACTTTAAAAATCTATGGCGCGAAATTCGGTGGTGCGAATGTACCTTTGGACAAGACATTTGATTCAATCAGTGGTTACATTGTTCAAAAAGATATGTTGCAGAATGAGGACGCCAAATTAGGCACATGGCCTCAGGGGGAATAAGTGATGTCGTCGTGGTTGTCAACTTGAGGTGTATCAGACCCGGAAGAAAGGGTTTTAATTTTTACTGGCTAGATCTTTAAATGCACATGGCAGCCTTGTGGTAAAAACATTATGTCCCTCTGTGGACATAGCCTAGGTGTCGGAATAAATTCGCTTCATTGTGCAACAGCGGCATATGACACCGGAGTTTTTATCAGAAAAGGTCTAATTATATATAGATCTTTTATGAAAGATGGGAAATCTGACTTAAAAAAGAAAAAGGCCATACCATATGTGTTTCAACCATTTACAAAAACAGATGATGGTAAGTGCAACTCCTCAGCCAGGCAGACGAGCTAATTAGGGACCACATATGTTCATCATGTGCTCAAGTAGTGAGTCCTGGTTGGACTTTTACCTGTTTGAAGACCGTGTTGCCCACCTCAGTCTGTTATAGCACATAAGTACAACTTGCATGCCATGTGGATATAATGAGTGGCCTGTCTCAAAGAAGCTGGGTTTTAGCTGCCCAAGTAGTTAAATAGGGAAAAGGCTCACCCATCTATCAGATTATTTTAGGGATGCATTTTGACAATAGTTTGCATCATTTGAGTTACAATGTCTGCTGCTTTTAGACTGTAAAGAGCAGGAGGATCACCATGGCGGGCACAGGGGGCAGTACCCCTGGTAACCCCTCGCTGAAAATCATGACATTTCGTCCAACGATGGAGGAGTTCAGAGATTTCAACCAGTATCTTGTGTACATGGAGTCTCAGGGAGCCCATCGTGCTGGCCTTGCAAAGGTATGATCCCCAAATCGGTTCACACAGCTCTGTAAGAACTCGGAGTTCTCTTGGAGTCTTTGGATGTATCTCGGAATGCTATTGTATTGCCATGTGGAATTGCTGAGAAAAAAATGCACAAGTTAATAACCCAAGCCATTGTCACACACTGTCGTCATACAGATCATTCCTCCAAAGGAATGGAAACCACGCCGTACCTATGATGACATTGATGAACTGGTGATTCACGCACCCATCCAGCAGATGGTGGCTGGCCAGTCTGGACTTTTTACCCAGTACAACATTCAGAAGAAACCTATGACTGTCAAGAAGTTCCGTCAACTTGCCAACAGCGAAAAGTGAGCAGTGTTCACACATCATGACTCTTTCTTTGCCTTGATCTTAGTTTGTCACCCATGTCAGAATAGTCACAAAAGCTTCATGTGAAATATGTCCTTCAAAATAGGTAGCATTACATGTCTGGGGCTAGGATGTGGCTTTTTTGCAACATTTATGTCAAGTTTGCATGTGCAAACTCTAAGTAGACCTTGGCATCGGAGGGAAAATTCATGAATACTACCATGATATGAAAATCTAGGTGTTGGTTGAGCTCGACACTAGTCACTAGTTTATACACTGGTCACTGTGGTTGTACAATATTTAATATAGGTGTTTGAAATTATACATTGTTTTTAGGGTTGGAACATTCCAGTTTGTTGCACACAGCAACAAAAAATACTCATTAAAAATATCAAACTTTGGTTTCACATTGTGTTTATCAAACTTGCCTCCAAGTTTACATGTGCAAGTTCTTTATGGACACTATAGACTGTAAGCCTATTAGCTCAAGCTGATTGGAGTTTAACTGAGTTATTAACAGACATTGGCGAGCACAGTGAGTGGAAGCAATCCACAGGAGCAGGATGACTTGCCTGATTATTTTAAATCAGTGGTAAAGGTAATTTTTTTTACCTTACCAGTGAACTACAGTGACAGTGACAGTGAGTGGGTGGTGGATGTGACTGTTTGCATTTATAGAGTACAGTAAGTGATTGGGAACAGTTTGAGCATACTAGCATGTATTTGATGACATTACTCAGAAGTGCCAGTCACTGGCTACCGCATAACAATTGTCCAACTCCTTATCCCCACTGTATTTAGACAACACACAGACGGGGCCAAAGAATCACAGGAGCAATCAGAACTAGCATTTTACTAGCTATGTGGTACTATTGAGTTGTAAAGGACCCAAGCACTTCAAGTACTTATTCACATCTTTTTTACAGTGTTACATCCCATGTGCACATAACATTGAAACATAGCACTTTATGGCACACACCTTATTTTGTTATGTTGCATTTATTTTGTAGTTCCACACCAAGTTATCAGTACTTTTAGTGATGTTTTTTCAGTTTTGTAGCATAATATAGCAGTTGTAAGTTATTTGTTTACATTGCATTTAGTGTTTATATCTGAAAATATGATTGAAGGTGTTTTGCCTTAACAGCTACCATAAATGAGATTTATGGCTGTGATTTGCAAAATAAACTTTACCCCATTGTACTATATTCACAATGGACCAAACTGTGATCTGAACTAAACCGATTACTTGTTATGTGGAGTAGAGTAAAAGTCTTTATTGTCACTATACTAACTATAGTGAGATGTAGTTTGGAACAGCCCACAGATGCACAGTAAGAAGCAGTATATAAGAATAAGAATAGAAATAGATAGGAATAGCTAAGTAGAATTCAATTTTAGCTTTGATATGGACAACAATATCTACAAATACGGTTATCAATGTACATGTCCCCAGTGAGAGGCCTGTTAAACTAATGCTGGATTCAATTTCTTTCAGGGGTGGTAAAAATCAGGGAATTGGTGCTTAAGCTAGCTAATGAGAACAGTACTTCATGCATGTTACGGAGCATATATGTAAGTCTGTACTATCTTTCTTTTAACAGTATGATTTTACCATTTTTCAGATACTGTACCCCACGGCACATGAACTTTGAAGACTTGGAGCGGAAGTACTGGAAGAATCTTACTTTTGTGTCGCCTATCTATGGAGCCGATGTGAGTGGCACCCTTTACGATGAGGTGAGCATTTTGATTTCACCCCTGTGCAAGTTGAATAACAAGTTTCTTCTGACGTTATTTTTTCTCCTAAAGAAGAACCCAGGAAAGTTCAATTGATATTGTCTTCTCACTGTCTTTGGTATGAGAAATGTAATTACCCCATCATCATTGAGCAAAAATGAACAATTCTACCAGGTAAAATTAGTGGTGAAAATATAGGCGGTACTTTCCATGCTCATATATTTAGGGGTGTTGGTTCAGAGCGCTAAGGTACTCCCATGCAATGTTGTACTAGCTAAACATATTCTCATGATACAAGCAGGGTGCCTTTTAGGCCCACCCAACTTACACCGACCACCAAAGGTGGGGAAAAGCTGTTCAACTGCATAAATCCACAGTGCAGTAAAACTGCTTTAAAGTGTAGTGAAATAACAGTAAATGTTTACAGGGTGTGGAGGAGTGGAACATTGGCCACCTCAACACGATTCTGGATGTGATCGAGGAGGACTGTGGTGTATCTATCCAGGGGGTGAACACACCATATCTGTACTTTGGCATGTGGAAGACCAGCTTCTCGTGGCACACAGAGGACATGGACCTCTACAGCATTAATTACCTACATTTTGGAGAGCCCAAATCCTGGTAAGAGACCTTTAATCATCGCCAGGGTATTTCATAAGCTGTAGGATATTGACATTGTCACTTTTGGTTACTCCCTCTACTAATGTGTTAACCAGTGTGCATAACCCTGGGCTAGACCACAAGCAGATGAATTTCCTGAGCACTAATGTTGTTAGCAGTGCCATTACCTGCATAATTATTAATATCACCATGGATTGTCAGAGCCATCTTAAAGATGCTTGTGGTAGTTGCTCAAAGGAGAAAGAGCCATCTCAATCCTGATGTGAATCTGATTCTTAGACCTAACCTGCACTTTTTTCTTAATGAGAGACTCGGCCCTCATGAAGACTCTGTACATAATGAAGACTTGACCTGCAAACTGATGAAGCATGTAATAAACATCCCCCCCTCCCTTCAGGTATGCCATCCCACCAGAGCATGGGAAGAGACTGGAGCGTCTGGCCACAGGTAGCAGCTCAGCAATTTTGCTAATGACTCAGAATTTATATTCATGACTTTGCTCTTTTAGTTGTGTCAGACTGTTGGCCTTTAAATGCTTGCATGAATACTGACTGACTTGAAGTGCAATGCAAGACACAAATCAGCCCATAGAAAACCTCCAGGAAGCCATCAACTGGTAGTGATCAATATTTGTAAGTCATATATTTTTAAATGTCATACATGTGACCATGTCCATTTTCAGGTTTCTTTCCGAACAGCTTTAAAGGTTGTGAGGCTTTCCTTAGGCACAAGATGACTCTCATATCACCATCCATTCTTAAGAAGTACAGCATCCCCTTTGACAAGGTAAAACGGTTCATTATTCTTATGGGCATCTGTTAACAATGTTCAGACATCCTTATGTCCTCAAGGCTGTAGCTTGCTGCCTCAGGTTATATTTTTTTACATCATGTCAAGGCTGCATGGAAATTAGTTAGGCCTTAGTCAAAGCAGAATAGTATTACATTTTTTACTGACAAAGCAGGGCACTTTTATGTAGTAAAACCGAATGATATTTCATTAGATGACGTCAAGTAATATTTCCTCAAAAGTTGCGTATCCTTTGTATCTGTTTCTGTTATTGCATGAAACGTCAGCTCGTGCATTGCATGTCATATCATTTAGTTTTAAAAGAACAAAAAGCACTTTGCCTTACCAGTGAAAATTGTGTAATAACTCAGTTTGCTAAAATTATGACCACCATATGCTATGTAACTACTTTTGTATGGAGCATATTGTGTGTTAGTCTGGCAAGATTTTTTTTCTTGTCATTAAATAACTTTTACCAACAGCATTCTTTGTATTATTTGGCTTATTTTACAAAGGTTTTAAAGGACAATTTTCTTGTAGTTTGATACAACCTTTTGAATAAGATTTGAATAAGATGTATTAATACAACAGCAGCTGATTTTACATTACCATATCTAAGTGGTTTCATTTTATAGCTAATAAGTATCTCATGAAGGTATTTTACTGACAGATAACCCAGGAGGCTGGTGAGTTCATGATCACATTCCCATATGGTTACCATGCGGGATTCAACCATGGCTTTAACTGTGCTGAGTCTACTAACTTTGCCTCTGTGCGATGGATCGATTATGGCAGAGTTGCAACACAGGTACCATTTCGGTCTCTATGAATCTGATCATATGTATAGACATGTTTAGCTTTTTTTACTTGTGTAGATGAGGAATGTTATACAAGTCTGAGAATGTGCAGATTCATCTCTCCCCTTTACCTCAACCCAGTTTCACACATAGCGGGTTCAGCACGGGTCTTTGATGTGCAGTATATGACACTACCACAGCAGTTTTGTCCTTTCCTGAAGGGCAAAGGCTGCACAATGAAGCTGATTTGAATAATGATGTTAGCTGAGAGCATGTAATTCCTGTCCCCTCTCCCTCAGTGCTCTTGCAGGAAGGACATGGTAAAGATCTCCATGGACCCGTTTGTGCGGCGATTTCAGCCTGAGCGCTACCAGGCATGGCTGCAGGGCAAAGACCCCTGCCCCATTGATCACACCCTTGCCACACCCAGCTCCACTCCAGAACTGGAGAATTGGGTACAGAGACAAGGCTGCACCAAACCTGCAGCCAAGAGGTGTGTGTGTGTAAACTATATATGTGTGCATTAACACTACATGTACAGTTTTTTTAAGACGACTATAAATGTTACAGCAATGTAATGGGAATTGCTATGATATATATTCCACTCTAGTATCTTCAGAAAACACTAACATTTATATCTTTCAAACATATTAAACAAGTAAAACACTGGACACTCCAAAAATGCTGTAGTAAAATGTCTGATAAGTTTCAACTGTCGTCATCATCATATGTTGGTACTTCAAAAAACAGCTTTATACTTTTGCTGTTAACACTACCCACTTCTGCAGATTGTCAGTGTGTGTTTGCCCTGATCACCTCAACACAATAATACATTATTCTCAATGATGGCCCTAACATTTGGCCACCAAACCAGAAAATTTGGAGATGGAATTAGACCCACAATTGAGTTAGCGTCTGAATTTTCCTCTGAACTTGCAAACTTACTTACTCAAATAAATAACTTCAGAGCAGCTATAATGATTGGATAAAGAAAGAGGCCAGCCATACTGGTGATGTCTGCAACTGATGTTTATTGAGGGTAACGAAGCTGGGCAAGACCTCTTAAAATAAATAAATAAATCATTTGCTGTTACCACCATGTAACATAGTGTAAATATGCTTGCTCGGTTCATGAGTCGCACTTGTCTTCATCTCAAGTCACATGTCACCTGCAAGCCCCAACCAGTAGTCTTAGCATGACAGAAAAGTAGTTACCATATGGTAAAAACTAGTTTGTTTGGCTATTTTCTTCATATGTAATGTGTTTTTTACCATGTGTGTCATCCCCAGCATGCCTCATACACGCACACGCTCAAAGCGGCACAAGACGGTGGAGGAACCTGTGGACATGGAGAGCTCTGCCATGGAGAAGCGTAGGAGGCTAGAACTACCTTTAGAGGAAGAGGTGGCATCTGCCCCTTTACCACAGGAGAAATCCCTAAATGCTTTACCTCAGGCTGTTGGTAAGATGGGGATGCACTGTTACCTTTGCATGTGGACACACCCAAATATACTTTTTCTACAGTCATTAGTATGATTCATGTGTGAACTCTGTGTGAACACATCTATGCATGTCTTTATTCCTACCCCTACAGGGCCCACTGGTCAGCGCAGGCAGATGTGTGTCGTGAAGGTAAACCGAGTGGAGGCCGACACGCTGATTCACAAAGCATCAACCCGAGAGGAGCCCTCAGGACCGAATCGCCAAGCCAGAAAAAGCAATATCTCAAAGGTGCTAACAAAGGCAGTGATTAGCCCATTGACAGTCCAGTTGCGCTCTGCTCTGGACAGCTCGAGAACTGACAGAAGCGTGGACTCACAGACACATCCTTCAGGCCCTGCAGCCCCTGGTGCAGACACTGACACAAGTGCAGACACATCTGTCTGTACACCCCCTACAGAGCAGAGTATTTCCCCTTTGAAAGAGAGCAAAGGCAATCAGGTAATTTCATCAGACTGCGATGGTGGAGCACAGGAGATTAAACACATGGACCATACACACATGCTGCCAGTGGGAGGCATGCTGACCTCTGTCCAGTCTTCAACAGCAGCATTACCTCTGAAGCTCAGAAGCCAAGCATTGTATGGTGCAGCAGATAACACTGTCACACAACATGATAACCCCACACACACAACATGCCAAGGCTCTGGTGTTGGAGCGGACCGCCCTATGCCCAGCAGCCTTTCCCGAGTGCCAAGTGCAGGGTGTGCTTCTGAAATGCCACTGCTGACCCCTGAGCCTTTAGAACTCGAACAGGAAGAGCCCTGCGCTCTTACCCAGGAGATGCCTGCTCTCACGCCTGCCATGTGCTCAGACGCCGCAGCAGACAGACACACACACGCCCCAGCGCTCTACCGTGAGAGTGACGCACCCGTCCAGTCCCACACAGCTCCGCCTGAATTGGTCATAGAGGCCCTGAACCATGAGCCACTCTTCAGCCCAAAGTCTCCTGTCAGGGAGGCCAACACAGACTGCACACACGTACAGAAATGTTCTTCAAGCCTTGAGCAGCGTCCACACACACTGGCTTCGGCAGAGGTTCAAGACACACCACCAACTCTAGAAATCCAGTACATGCAATCCACAGCCATGGTCAACAGTCACACCCAGCTCTCCTCCGATCCACTTTCTTCTGACAATACAGTGCTTGGACTGACCAATGCCCTCACGCCCCAGGCATGCCCTCACATCTCACAGGGCAGCCCCAGTATAAATATTTGCACTTTAACACAGCAGAGCACTGACACACAAGCACACAAATCTCTTACCCACAACAGCACTTCAAGTGCAAACACTGCACTCACCCACACTACTGAGCCCACTGAAACAAGCCCAAACAACTCCGCACTCTCCACACACTCCTCTGCACTCTATAATTCACACCACAGCACTACAGGGCCTAGCACAAGCCTACATATGCACTCTGACACTACTGATGAAAACACACATGTAAACATGACGGATGATAATGCTCTTACTGACTTGCTGCCCAAATCCACAAACACTCAGCCCCAGCTGAACATTTGCCCCTACAGTACAGACACTAATGGAGACAGTGAAACCATTAAGTACAACAGCACTAACTGTAATGCCTACTCCACCGACACCAGTCTGAGCACACTCTCCAGCAGTCTTGCGCAGTCCGCCATGGTGCCTCCTGATGACTCCAGCTCCTACACACTTCCGAAGACCGAGCCCCCTGAGAGTTCACTGGTGGAGATGCGATCTCAGACCCCACCCCCTGATGCTCTGTGGGCCAGTCTGCCTGCTCCATCTCCGGCTGTGCTGATTGAGAATGTGCGTCCAGAGCTGACAGACAGCCTGACGGCTTATCATGCACCTACGACTGCCTATGACCGGCATGCGCTGCACACCTTTAGTCTGTGGGAAGAGCCACGCTGCAAGGCTGTCAGCTCACCAGAGCCCCCCGAGCCCCCGGAGAGAGAGCAGACCTGGACTCAGCTAGAGCCCTCCTCGCAGACACACACTCATCAGGACAGCCAGTCAGAGGGCACCGAGGCAGAGTTGCCCACCAATGAGCATGCTCCCTCTGAGTCTGGAGGCTCTGAGCGCGGAGCAGGCGGAGCCAGCAGCAGCGATGACAGCTATACCTCCAACCTCAGTGAATCAGACTGTTGCGACTCTGGCCTTGAGCCTGGCGAAGTCCCTAGTGTAAGTGGCAAAGTTTTAACATTCGTCATAACCCAAGAACAGAACAGTGTTTGTAAGTGTTCTTGAGTCCAGAAGTAAATTTAGATGTTTTCTGGCCTGGTGGTAACAGTCTGGCTACACACGTTTTATTTCCTAATGATTTAGTTTAGATTTAGTTTCCTAGACTTTAAAACTATTGAGTCTGCCTTCACCCAATCAAATACCTGATGTCTGAATACAGTATACTCAAACCTAACACTTAAGTTCAAAATCATTGGTTTCAGCCCTCCCACAGCACAACATAGCCCTTTCTCTGTTCACTGATTGATAACTTAAAAATTGGGAGAGCCATAGTAAAGGAACTTAACTGAGTACTGTAGCAAAATACAATATTGAGCAGTTATTAAAGAGGGGTTAGCCTGTCTAACAGTGACCTACCACTAGCAAACAGTGAGTTTTGTGAGAAAGTGTCTGAGAGTGTATTTTAACTGCTGTGTGTCTGTGTTCCACCTCAGTACCAGTGTGCAGGGATTAAGAACACCACAAGGAGTTGGCGTCTGCCCCTAAGGAAGCCCACGGCTCGAGCTGTGCCAAGTGCAGTCAAACAGCAGAATGTCAATGACGAAGGTCTGTGCTAAAAGACAGAGCATATGCAAGAACTTGACAAAACATGGACACCCTTTAATTAACATCACCTAAAAGTGTCACTTCCTTTGTCTTACAGAGCCTCCAGAGTGTTCTTCTGTGGATGGAGAGGAGCAGGAGCTGGAGATGTGGGCACGGCCACTGGTGCAGCTTTGGCACAGCAGGGGGCGCTGCCTCAGTGCTGAGCGCGAGTACAATGCCACGGCTGCCAACAGCCAGCCACACTGTGCAGTTTGCACTATGTTCATGCCTTACCACCAGGTACGGTCCCACTGACTCCATTAATTCTTGCAGTGTACTGATGTATATTGTCATGGTGTCTAATGGCAACCCTGCATTTTCACTGTTTTTTTCTATTGTACTCCCTCAGTAGTGCAATGATTTGACCTTAGTCATATGTTGTTCTGACAGTTTAGAGATTTTTCTAAGGATATTTAAAGACTCATCTCTTTAGTTTGTACTTAGTTAATTAATTACCTGGCCCCATTTCTATTTAGCCGTATATATTTTCAAGGATAATGTTGTATGTCTATTTGCTGCTATGTCATTTATTGTGTAGTGGAGTTGAATAATTGTTTTGAACTATTACTAGCCTTTGCATGTTATGCTTATATATTTGTCTAAATATATTATATATTATATATATATATTATATATTTGTCTAAAATGTTTGTTATATTTTCAAAATTTAGCCAAGAATTAATAAAGGGGTGCTTTTAATTTTGTGTGTAGCTTTGGAATGAAGTGTCTGCTAAGAACCATAAACATAAAAAACAAACACACCATCTTAAAAGACTATAAGTAAAATCAAATACTTTTTGAAAATGTGTGTTTTTCTCATTGCTAAATCTGTGTTTGCCTGTCTGTGTTTCTGCCTTGTAGCCTGAGGAGCGGTCTGAAGAGAGAAAGCAGGCAGAGAAGGTCATGCAGGGCCCTGGGGTTTTTTTGAGGTCGCGACCTTTGATCCCAGAGATTTGCTTTTCCTTCAAAGAAGGCTCGTGCCCTACCACTACTATCCAGGAGGAGGATGGCACAAGCCCCCTTGTTCGCTGCACTGGCTGCGCTGTGCAAGTCCATGCCAGTATGTCACACCGTCTCACATACAGCCAGGCTCTGACTAGCATACACCTGGACACTGACTCATTCAGCAGTCAGTGACAGCAGACAGCTAACTGCGCGTCTTAATTCTACTTTCCCATAGGTTGCTATGGTGTTGCTGCAGATGACGTTGGTGAGGCCTGGTCATGTGACCACTGCTTAAGTGAAGATCAGGCTGCAGTAAGTTAAACTCGAGACAGCGAATCAATGTGTCATGCATTGTTGACATTGGAGCCTCAGTTTTCTCTCTTTTGCTAATGAACTCCTCTCTCTCAGGAGTGCTGTCTCTGTAATCTGCGTGGGGGGGCTCTAAAGACAACCACAGACCACAGGTAGTATATCAGCTTATTACGGGTCGCAGTGTTGCTTGTTGGCCTGCAGTTGTATTGGCTGGTGTTGGTTGTTGCATTGTGAGCTTCATTGTGAAATCAACAGTGTGTGTGTGTGTGTGTGTATGTGTATGTGTATGTGTATGTCGCAGATGGGCCCATGTGATGTGTGCCATTGCCATCCCAGAGGTAAAGTTTGTAGATGTAGCCAGAAGGAGCCCTATAGACATCAGCGCTATTCCTCCCCAAAGATACAAGCTGGTAAGTAAACATTCACAAATATGCATAAATAAACACATGAGCATCACTACATATTACTCTAACTCATAGTAACTGTCCACGTATTGTTGCAGAAATGTATATACTGTCGTAAACGCATGAAAAGGCTGGCTGGGGCGTGTGTGCAGTGCTCCTGTGGCCGATGCTCCACCTCCTTCCATGTCACGTGTGCTCATGCTGCTGGAGTGGCGATGGAGGCTGATGACTGGCCCTATATAGTGTTCATCACCTGCCACAGGCACCATTCTCGAAGCTCCACAGCAGTAAGTCCCTCTTAGGTTCATTTCTATAGAACACTCACAGAGGCTTGTAGTGACAAAGTTGTACCAGAGGGTGTCAGCTCCATTTAGTGAACAGGTTCATGGTTGCAAGGAAATGGTTCCATCCATTGTATTTTTTTGTAAATCCAATCAAATGGCTCATTTATTAAGATACACTATTAAAAGGTTTGTTATCATTTTAATAAACACCAGTTTCAATTTTTAGAAAAGGGAACAGCTAAAAATTCAGTGAGAAAATACTAAGAGTGATGTATAACCATATGGTAGACAGTCACTCATAAATCCGACACTATACCGTTAACTTGCATCATGGTTTGTGACTTCTGGTCTGTTTCATTCGCTACCATACATGGCAAAAACCCATTCCATTGTTATTGTGGGTGTCATGACTTTGCACAAGTCTTACTGTTGTACAACTACACTTACACACACACACACCCACAAACACAGTAACAGATCTTCCTATTCTTTCCCAAAGAAGCGCAATGTGCGTCAGGACCTGGCGGTAGGTCAGACTGTCATCAGTAAGCACAAGAACCTGCGCTACTACAGCTCCCACATCACACACATCACCTCACACACCTTCTATGAAGTCATGTTCGACGACGGCTCCTTCAGCAATGACACCTACCCTGAGGACATTGTGGTGAGTGTACCAAAAGATCTGTGAGCTTCAAAGCGTCATTGCTAGGCTGTACTCAGGATGGAAATGTCATTTTGCTAACGCTATAGTACCTCTAGATTTCTGCCTGAGAGGCTTTGATTAAGCTCAGAGTGTAACTGAGTGTGTGTGCGCGTGTGTGTGCGCGTGTGTGTGCGCGTGTGTGTGTGCGCGTGTGTGCGCGTGTGTGTGTGTGTGTGTCTGTGTGTGTTTCAGAGCAGAAATTGTTCTGTTTTGGGTCCTCCTGAGGTGGGAGAAGTGGTTCGGGTGAAGTGGCCTGACGGACTCCACTACAACGCCAAATATCTTGGCTCCAATACAACACACATGTACCAGGTACACACACAGACATGGCCATACTTGTGTATGGTGATAATGCAACAGGTGGTACTACACAGTTTTACAGTCTGAACACTCAATAGCACTCATGCACATCCACATACACTTATGTAACGTGCATTCTGTATACCATGCAGTTCAGCCCCATATCGGCTCAGATTTGAACACACATCTCACAGCACCACTGACTGGGAGACATTAACTATGAAGCTCAAAGCAGGGCTTTTAACGTTGCTGGTGTGTAAAGTATCAAGATGGGAGGATTGCTGTGCTGCTACGAGCTGGATACCATTACAGTTACACATATGTCCTTGTGTGACTGTGGTGTCTCAGGTGGAGTTTGAGGATGGCTCTCAGGTAACGGCCAAGAGAGAAGATATCTACACTCTGGATGAAGATCTGCCTAAGAAGGTCAAAGGTCGACTTGTGAGTAGGCCTTAAATCCCCACAGAGGTTTTTGCTTTTTCTTCCTTTCACCCACATGCGCACACACCCACGAGCAGCATTCATATACAGTATGTCACAAATGTGAGTACACCACTCAAATTTCAGCAAATAAAAAATAATAATAATAAAAGGAAGAACATGAAACTAGGATACATTCTAGAGTAGTCAGTGTACAGGTTGTGTAACTGTATAAATTTACTGTCCTCTGAAAATAACTGTACACACAGGCATTATTGTCTAAATAGCAGGCAACAAAGTGAGTACACCTCACAGTGAACATCAGCTTCTTCTGGAAGGCAGTTGTCATCTTGGAGGTGTGTTTGGATTGTCATCAGGTTGGAAAACCAACGTGTGGCCCAGTGTCTGAAGGGAAGGCATCATGTTCTGCTTCAGAATGTCACAGCACATGTTTGACTCCATGATTCTGTCAATTAACTGCAGCTCCCAAGTCCTGGCAGCACTTAGGCAGCCCCAAACTATGACGCCACCACCGTGCTTGACTCAAGGCACAATTGTCATGGGACTTCTCACGCGGACCCTGCCACATATGTTGGACATCATCTGAAACAAGTTTGTCTTACTCTCGGCAAACCACAGAACATGGCTCCGGTAATTCATACTCTTGGATTGCAATGTTTAACCAAACTGTATCGAGGGTTTCTTTTGAGGAAGCGTCAGGAAAGGGCTTCTCTCTGGATGGCTATGCAGACCAACTTTTTGCAGAGTGCACTATATAATCTGAGCACTGACCGCCTGACCTCCCACTTCTGCAGCCTCTGAAGCAATGCTGGCAGCACTGAACCTTTTTGATTGACCCTGGTACCGCCAATTCCAAGGTGACCCAGTCTTTGAAAATCCTTTTATAAATGTGGCCACCATACCGTAGCATAGTTTCAGGGTGTTACTGAACTTTTATAGCATGGGCCATAATTGCAAACAGCAACAATTCCATTTCTCAAATCCTCAGACAGTTCCATTTTGGACATCCAATCGCTAATATGAATTGCTGCCAATGCTCTAAAATCATAACTGTAATACATTAAACCCAAATTTGTATGGTCCAGCACATGGATTACATGGACAACTAGCTTTGCATGGTTGAATGAGCAGTACAGTTGACATTCAAGGTATTCTCACTTTTGTTGCCTGCTATTTACAAAATAATGCCTGTGTGTACACTGACTTCTCTTAAATATATCCAAGTTCTATTTCTGTAATATAGCCTCCTAAAAAGATCTAATGAAGTAGTTGCTGAACTTTGAGGGGTGTACTTATTTTTGTGACACACTGGAAATACACTTTTAATTTGTCTTTTTCTAATCCTCTATGCATCTTTGTGTGTGTGTGTGTGTGTGTGTGTGTGTGTGTGTGTGTGTGTGTGTGTGTGTGTGTGTGTGTGTGTGTGCACTCCTCAGTCTACAGCCTCCAGCATGCGTTTTGAGGACGCCTTTTTCACCTCTCAGGGAGAGAGGAAGAGACAGAGGACCCCTAACTCACGCTTTCAGCGAGACTACATCACCAAAAGCAGCTAAAATGAGTCCGGAGGAAAGGGCAGATTCCTCCTGAGGACAGACACAGGCCACACAAGGGTGGTCAAAAGATACTCAAGTTTGTCATCTTGGGACAGTTGCTGTAAAATGTCAGGGAAAATGAATTTTTGAAAGTCAAAACACAAACATTAGAATGTGTGTGTTTTTTTTTGTTTTTTTTTCCCCGAAGATCTCCCACATACTTGGACTTTTTCCAAGTGTGCATCTTTTTTTCTTTTAAGGTTATTTTATTTGTTGCATGTTAAGCGGGACTATTCCAGCAGATGTTCCACCTGATGTTTTACTTGTGTTTGTTTTCATTGGAACCTAATGAAAAGTTACTGTTGCCGTGTTTGCTAAAGCACTTTGTCTTAACTATTTAATTCTTTTGGAAGGGTTTCTTTATTTATTGGGGTCTTCCTTGTTGTCTCCCATGGCTGTTCAATACTGATTAAATATATTTGATTATTTTGCCTCTGAATGTGACTACCATGCCCTTTATTTCACTCTCTTCCATTTTTGTAACCTGCACAAACATGGATTTTATAGCAAATTATAATAATATAATTCAAATTTTCTCTACAAAAATACACATAAAATAAAGCAATATACAGTATTGTGCAAAGTCGGTGGCATCCAATCTAAAACGATTAATTGATGCAAGTGGTGCTGATGGTACAGCCTTTTCGATGCGGTCATAAATGAAAACAGTGTGGACTGGTCTAAATTAACCATCGCAGTCCTTCTAAAAAGTGGCAAATCAGAAACTGATTTATTTTTCATCATGACAGTACTACAAAACACAACTGAAAACTTAAGGGAGGTCACACTAAATACTTACTTCGGCCTGTAGAGAAAAAAGTAAAACTGGCTGAATACTTTTGTGCAGTAGCCTTCTATGTAAATTCAGTAATTATAACCAGCCATTTTTGCGCCCATGTTTTCACCAATTTAGAAGAAATAATTACATCATCGTGAGAAATCACATTTTTAAAATGTATAGGTCAATTATTATCACTGCTAGCATTAGCATGTCCTCCACCACCTCCACCAATTTTGTGTCAGTGACTTTGCAGGGCACTAAAACAGAGGAACAAGAAGCTTGGTGGGGCTGTGGCTCCAACAGACAGATAATAAAGAGAAGGTTTCGGTCAAAGGGAGCTAAATAACATGAAACACAGAATAAACACAGCTTTCCTTGGAACCATCCTAAAAGGTATGCAATTGTGTCTATAAAGGGTACTGTACCCTGAAAAGCTGGGTGGCTAAAAGCAGTTCTCTTTCAGTTCAACTTACTTACTGTGCACAAATTACAGCCATACAACTCTGTTCCTTTTTAGGAACTGGCTGCCTCCAAGTCACTTTCTAAACTGATTCGGGTTTGCCAGTCACTTAGGTAAGTAACAGTCAGATTTACACACTCTCTAGTGAGAAATTCAGATTCAGTTGCACGTTTCCGACTTAAGAGGAAGTTAACTGGTAATGGATTCAGTCATCACTGTGTGTGCTTTGGGGAATGCAAACCCGCACGTGTGAGGAATTGATGGTGTAGTTAGGACTTGATAGATTGAGGTTAATGGGGAGCTCAGATTCATGTCTCTTGAGTTATTTAATAGATCCAGGTGATTCACTCTGGATGAGTCATGAATCACCTCGGTCTAATACCAATAGCAGTATATTCTCTCAATCAGTTGATTTGCACTCTTTAAGGCCTTTGACATGAATGGCATGGCTGTATAAGCCGGCACAACAACAGCAGTTAGCCATTTCATTAGTAAATAAGTAAGCAAGTGAGGAAAACCATAATGCTGATTAAAAGCAATTTTTCTAGAAGTCTACCCAGGACTGTGGGAAGCTCAACCTAGTTTTGCACACTTGCGTGCTGTGCATCGGCAACCTTAGACTGAGCAGCTATAGACTGATTGTCCCTTAGCAGTGTCCAGAGAAGAAACCACACCCTCTTCCAGCCTCCCAATTTCCTCAGTGGGATGAAATGCTCATGGGCCGAGCTTTACACCATACATTCACCGGTGAACGGTCTTGGGCCTTTCGCTGCACTTCAGAGCGCAGAGAAACATGGACTAGTCCACCTGCTTGAGATTGAAAAGGCACTGGCTATTTACCCGGCCCTTAGAGCATATCAGGTTAAGGCCCATCAATACTGGTGACTAAACTGTGCGGTGTTTGAGTTTGGAAGTTCTTTGTGTTGGCTTTTGATCTAGAGTTATTACCCTGTACATTTTTTCAAGATTGGAAGATAGGAAGATGTAGCCCCTTTCAGGAGGGTTAGGGTTAGTGCTGGTGAGCTTTTGCTCTGTCCTGGCCTTCTCCATTTGGTGAGAATGCTCAAACACCTGCAACAACTGATCTGTGTGACACCCATGTAATCCATCAACTGCCTAGGGCTGGAACCCAACTCAGTTGACCAGACTGTATGACCATCTCAGGCTTGTCAGGCTGCATTCCGCAACCAAGTAATTTTTTTGTGCCAGGGAACCTCTGTCAACATGTATTGTTGCTAATACCTCCTCAGCAGGGGTGAAGTTAGAAGGGTACAGTTGGGTGCCCTTGGCCACCCCAGATATCTAACTGGCCACCTCAGATGCCACTCCAAATTTTAGTCTTTGATTACCTATTAGAACTCTACATGATGGGACCTTTTTGACATTCAAGCTGCCTTGAATTAGCATGTAACCATGTAAGTACCTTTTATGTATAGTTATTTGTTTTTGATAATACTGTTGCAATTGTACCCTGCACAGTCAGTCCCAGGCTTGAACCTGCTACCTCTTATAAACTCTAGTTTGGGAGGCAGACACACTACCATGTGATCTAAAAGCCATGGGGAGCGTACCTATGTTCCCCAGTTTTAGTATAAAAACATACAAAGCCTACTGTATGTAAATCCTCATGTTCCCCGGTCTTTTTTAATATACCATATAACATAAACTACCAGTCAAAAATTTTAGAACATCACACTTTTTCCAGCTTTTTACTGAAAATCATTCAGTTTATTTTGTCATTGCACTCTAAAAATGAAAGCACAGAACAAATAAGCAATTTAAGTTTTAAAAAATCATGAAATCAATGTATAAACCAAAAACCAAAAGTTTTTACTTATCACCTTATCACCACCTTTGGCAGATATAACAGCTGAGCATACTTGTGGCATTTTTTCTACAAGAGAAATCAAATATTCTTTAGAAAGTTCTTCCAAAGTTTGTTGCAGAAGTTCCCATAAATGTGTGTCAGGTTGCTTGACGTTTACTCTTCTGTCCAGTTCATCCCAAACCAGCTCGATGGGGTTTAAGTCTGGAGATTGTGCTGGCCACTGCATGTTTTCAAGCTTACCATCTTGTTCTTTTTTCCTGAGGTAGTTTTGGCATTGTTTGGACTAGTGTTTTGGGTCATTTTCTTGCTGTAGGATGAAACTCTGACCAACTAGGCGCATACCACAGGGTATTGCATAGTGCTGCAAAATGCTATGGTAGCCATGTTGGTTCAGGATGCCGCTCACTCTGTACAAGTCACCAAGCCTGGATCCAGCAAAACAGCCCCAGACCATCACACTTCCTCCTCTATGTTTGAAAGTTGGTGTCATACACTGTGGAACCATCCTCTCGCCTACTCAATGGTGTATAGAGGTCCTGCATGATGAGCCAAAGATTTGAAATTTTTATTCATCAGTCCATCAGTCCATCATACCTTCTTCCAGGCTTCAGTAGTCCAATAGCTGTGTTTCATGGCCCAGGAGAGCCTCTTCGTCTTATTCTGATGTCTTAGCAATGGCTTTCTTGCCGTAACTCGTCCTGTCAAACCTGTAGCTCAAAGTCTTCTCTTCACAGTTGAAACTGAGACTTGCTTACTACGACCACTATTAAGCTATGTTTGAACTTGTTGTCCTGTGAGCTGCCTATCACACAAGTTGTTAACTTTTAGAGAGATGGTCTCTGATTCAGTTGTTGCTTTGGGTCTGCCAGACCACTACCTGTCAGTTCCCCCCAGTTTTTGAGTGCCTTTTGATGGTGAAGAAAACTGTACTCACTGACACCTTGACTTTCTTTGCAATTTTCCTGTAGGAAAGACTAACACTTTTAAGTGTTATCATGGTCTGTCTCTCTCCCAATGTTAACTGCCTTTTTCTTGCCATTTTTGTAGCATTACACTACTTTCTGCAGTACAATACTGTTCACCTGATGCTCCTCAGGATCTGGTACCAAAGCATGTGTTTCAACACTGCATTTATAACAACATTGGGTGTTATAAGTAATCAAAAAAGTTGGAACACTTATAGGAATTAGTAGCACTAGCTTTCAAGGCTGATTTAACCCTCATTGCTGCTGATCAGGTAACCCACTTTGTGTTCCCCGAAAAAAGGCCTTTTTGTATCATTCTGAAATGTACACTATTTTTCGGTTTTAGGTGACCAATTTTTTTTTTTTTTTTTTTTTACCTCTGGCTGATTAGTACTTACCTTAGTATCATTAAATAAATAACGGAAAAATTGAAGTGTATGCAATATTATATGTTCCCTGGTCAAGAGCGCACTTCCCACATTAATGTTAATGTTGTAACTAGTGAGCCACCGAAACGGAGATAGCCTAATTACAAAAAAGATGTGTGGAGGCCGCAGAAGTAAAGTATTGGTGCTGGATAAGTTGACCAGGGGCCTCATTTATAAAACGTTCTTACACACAGATTTGATCTTAGAGTGTTCGTACGAACGAATTCACGTCAAAGTACAGAGTTATAAAAAACATCTTTGACGTGGAAAAGTACTTATTTCCACGTCAGGTTCCAGCTTGGCGTACGACCATTTCCTTGTGGTTATGCCTGGTATTGCAGATATTTTCCGATGCACGGGCTAGGAATTTAATTAAAAAAGACAATCCCGCCTCTTTCACAGTAATATGATTTGGATTAGCCTGATATATGCAGAAGTACCCTACCAATACTTTAAAAATATATATTTTAAATGTTTCATCATCATCGTCATCATCATCAATTACACAATCAAATCAATACAATAAAATTAATTACATGAATAGACTATAGTTGATCCAAATTAAGGTATGATAAGTGTACATTTAATTCCACATGTGTAAAACATTTGGTAGGCTATAAAACTGTCATAGTGTGTTGGTTTTTAGGAAGAGACATGCATTGGCCCTGTTAGAGGATATTGCCAACCGTGCAATAAGGAGAGAACGAGTTTTTCGTGACCGTGCAGACTTTTTGGCACATGATGACACATGGCTGATAAGCAGGTACCGCTAGCCGAGAACGGCTTTGTTAGAGCTTTGTGCCCAAATGGGCCCTCATCTAGAGAGACGCACCAGACGCAATCAGGCTATTGAGTGTCCCAGTGACGCCACTTCCACTCGATTTCATGGGACCTCTGAGCTCGCAAAAAATGAATGGGTTTCAATGAGACTAAAATAGCTATTTTCTGGTCCCAGTCGTTGTGTGCCCTCTGAAATGAAATGTGTTGTTTGTGGATTAAAATGGTGTTTTTTCATGTAAAACGTTTTACCGTTTGTTGTGCTGTTGTTCAGATAAAAGCTGTAGCGAAAACAAAATTGAGAAAGACTACATCGCGTTGTTGACGTCACGTCCCATCATTAGCCTACTCTTTCTCCGATCTATGTTAGCAGTAAATATACATTTATAACAGAGATGCCAGTGTGTTTTGTGCCTCAATGTGCGCATTCCAGCAGGAATGGCTGTTCCTTCTTTCGTTTCCCCGCACAATTTCAGTGATGACGTATTTCATTCGCGTCGACAGCAGCGAAGAACTGTAGTTCACAAAGCGGCCTCTCACAAAACCTGCCACCATCAAACTTCTTTGCTGTGAATCGTGGTTTTCTTCGTATGAAAAATTATATTTAAAACTGACAAATATCATATGTCCCATTCATGGTACAATTCATACGGGACCAGAAAATAGTTTTTTGCTCTCATTGAACCCCATTCATTTTTTCTGACTTCCGAGGTCCCATGTAGCGGAAGTAAAATGGAAGTCACTGGGGCACTCAATACCCGTTCAGGTACAAGTTTTGTCTGTTCTTGGGTTTCTCCCGACAGGAACGTTAAAGCGAGAAATTGTAGACCGGTCGGGAATATCCCAGTCAACATTCTGCAGAATATTGCCAGATGTTCTTTGCGGAATTATTCGTCTATGCCCGCACTTAATTAGATTCCCATACAGTGCCCAGGAACAGCAAGAAGTGAAGGAGGATTTCGGTTCCCAAATGTGATCGGTGCGATAGACTGCACCCACGTTGCTATACGAGCTCCACATGTGAACGAGTACATCAGTGGCGGCTGGCCCATAGGGGGCGCTTGGGCGCCGCCCTCCCAAAGAGGAGAGGAAAAATATAAAATGTATAATACTAAAAATATATGGTTTTTTTTGTAATCAATGTCGGTTTTAATTATTTGTGTGTCTCTACATGTAATCTGAATTATTCAAACAACATTTCCACTAAATGACTCTTATTCAACAGTGAATTTCCACCGACATAGTCATACTGTTTCCGTTCTTGGGGCGCTTTTTCTAGCGCCCCTGAAGTGTAGCGAAATAGCCAATCCTGTGTGGTTGCTAGGGGAAGATTTTACAAATATTATTCCTATCAGCCTATCAGCATCGCCGAAGAAAATGGTCTTGGGGCGCTAGAAAAATCGCCCCTAGGACAGAAAGTTTTGGATTGCTATTCTGTCACCATGGTGATTGGCTAAACGTAAGTCTTGGTGGGGAGAGAGAGACGATGGTGGCGACGACGACGACTGAGCACCTTCCACCAAATTCGGTGAGACCTTTGTTAAACTACCCTTTTCCAAGAAGCACTATGGCCAAAAAAGTCCATGTTAAGGAGCTGGGACCCGACTGCTGAGCAAGCTCCCTCCTGAACAACGAGCTAACTTCCGCCGACACCAGTTGAAACACTCCAGAGCTGTCCACACGTTGTACGACCTGTCAGAGTGGCTCTGCCATGAATCGTGGTGCCAAGGCACAGATGAGTTAGCACCCGAGAAATACAGCAAGGAAAAGCAGACTAAGAGTGATGGCCGTCAGGCAAAGAAAACAGTGACAGTCCTACATGGTGCTGGTGAGGTCTCACAGTCCGCCTCCCAGTCACCTACGAAGAAGAGCGCAAAGAGCAAAGCCTACTGTGCCTACTGTGAGAGCACTGAGCACTACCTCAGTCAGTGCAGTAAGGTTGCCAAGCTTTCCAAGGATCAGCTCAAAGAGTGGATTCAAGTCAATAAACGTTGCTGGCACTGTGCTCGAGCTCACCAAGCAGCCCAGTGTACGCTCAAGAAACCCTGCAACCTCTTCCCTCCATGAGATCAATGTGAGGCCAGACAGAGAACGGAGAGACGTGTCTGCGAAAGATAATGTCCCCTTAAACAATCCTGCCTCTGACACTCTCTACCTTGACAGACCTGGAGCAAGCAACCGTGCCCTGCTAAAGGTTGTGCCTGTGCTAGTGCACTGTGAGGGAAGGACTTTCGACACATTCGCAATCCTCAATGATGGGTCAGAGAAAACAATGTTGCTGCCCTCTGCAGCTAAGTCCCTTGCCATAAAGGGAACTCCTGAACTCCTTCCACTACGCACCGTCCGTCAGGACATCCAGGTTCTCCACGGTCACACGGTATCATTCCGTATCTCCCCTGCTGCCGCACCTCAGGTCAGCTACAAGATAGACGGTGCTTTCACAGCAAGCTGTCTCACCTTAGCGCAGTACACCTACCCTATAAAGCGCCTGCAGAGCAAGTTCAAACACTTACGGTGCATCCTCCTACCCGCCTTCCAGGACGCCAAGCCATGCCTCCTGATTGGCTCAGATCAGCCTCACCTAATAACTCCTGTCGAACCCGTAAGACTTGGCCCAGCTGGCAGCCCGGCGGCAGTCCACACTCGCTTGGGATGGACTCTTCAAGGCCCTCTCCAGCTCATGGGGCGGCCAACGTGCCCCACTGAGTGTTTGTTCCTCTCAGCCACCCCACCTCCGGAAGAGATCTTCAAGCATGTTCAACGGCTTTGGCAAGTGGACACACTACCTCACCAGCTGGAGAAGAACGTGACTAGGTCGAAGCAGGATAAGCAGGCAGTGACACTGCTCGAAGCGGGAACGGTTCGTGTCGAGGTGAACGGGGTCCACCGGTACGCTACTCCCCTACTGCGCTCTGCAAATATGCCACTGCTGCACGCAAGGAGTCAGTGATGCCCTTGCTGCATAGCACAGAGAGGCGTCTCCTCAGAGACCCCCAGCAAGCAAAAGCGTACAAGACAGAAATGAACAGGCTCATTGAAGCCGCTGTGGTGAAGGAAGTCCATGAGGAGAGCTCCTCAATGGAAAGCTGGTATATCCCTCATCACCTCGTCAGCCACAACGGAAAGGACCGCCTAGTGTTCAACTGTTCACACCAATACCAGGGACAGACATTGAATCAGTACCTCCTGCCTGGTCCCACCCTTGGTGCCTCTTTTTCCGGGGGTCCTTGTCAGGTTCCGTGAACACGCCATAGGAGTCAGTGGAGACATCAAGGGGATGTTTCATCAGGTCCGCCTCCTTCCTGATGATGGTCCCCTTCTGAGGTTCTTGTGGAGTGACCTGAACGTCAGCGAGCCTCCTAAGACCTTTGAGTGGCAAGTCCTACCATTTGGTACCACCTGCAGCCCCTGTTGCACAACATACGCCCTCCTGTGCCACATCGCTGACCACACCAAGCCGTCTGCAGAGTGTGCACACAACCGGTGAAGCCAAGCTACTGGTGGACCAACTCATGGAGCTGCTGTCCGCTGTGGGCTTCCAGCTGCGGCAGTGGGCCTGCAATGATCCCAGTGTCCTGAGCCACCTACCTCAAGAGGCCAGATCTGATAGCCTAGACCTGTGGCTTGCCCAGGACAAAGCCAACCCACTGGAATCCACCCTTGGCCTCAGCTGGAATTGGCAGGCCGACACCTTCGGCTATAAGCACAGACCGGTCACCTACGATGCCCTAATGCTGCGTAACATAGTACGATCCTCTGGGCTACCTGCTGCCCTATTCTACAAGGGCGAAGCTCATCATCCGCCAGCTGTGGGACAAGCAGCGTGGTTGGGACGACTCCAACCTGCCAGCTGAACTCCTGCAATCCTGGTCCACCTGGGAAGGGGAACTGGAGCACCTGCCGCGTATTGCCTTCCTACGTCCCTATGTACCAGCCGAAGCCAACCTGAAGAATCCTGCACGTGACCTGCACATCTTTGCAGACGCCTCGGAGCAAGCGTATGGTGCAGTGGCTTACCTGAGGACTGAGGATGATGATGGCCATGTGCACCTGTCCTTCGTCCTGGCCCGCTCTTGAGTAGCACCAAGACGCACGCATCCAATTCCCTGCCTGGAGCTGTGTGCTGCCCTGGTTGCAGCACAACTAGCCCACGTCCTAGAGAAAGAGCTCACCTTGAAAGTATCCTGTACTGTATTATGGTCAGACTTCACTACAGTACTACTGCACTCAGAGTCTTGTTGCTACAGAGAACTGCACCTGGCGCTATATTGACTCAGCAAATAACCCCGCTGATGACCTGACTAGGGGCAAGACTATTAAAGCCCTGGTGGAGCCCAACCGCTGGTCCCAAGGACCTCCATTCCTGCTCCAACACCCGGACACTTGGCCAGAGAAACCTAGTGCAGAGCCACCCAAGGACAAGACAGAGTTGCGCAAGTCTGCGTTCTGCGGAGTGACCGTCACCTCACCCATGACTAAAGCTCCAGCAGATAAAGTATACAGCACCTGGCAAGAGCTCATGGATGACACTGCACGTGAACTTCAGCAGAACCCTGGCACCTCTACCCCTACTGCTGAGGAGTATCGCAAGGCAGAGGTGACCATTCTTCAGAGAGCTCAACAGCAGTCATTCCCAGATGACTACAGACTACTCTCAGCTGGGAAATCTGTCCTGTCCGGTAGTCGCCTAGTAAGCCTAGCTCCTGAGATGGACAAGTCCAAGGCCCTCATTAGAGTCAGCGGACGACTCAGGAGACTGGAAGGTAATAGTGACCTAAACCTGCACCCTGTTGTCCTGGATGCCGCCCACCCAGTTACGCATCTACTCATCCAGAAGTACGATGGGGATCTGCACCATCCTGGTCCCGAGCGTGTCTTTGCAGAGCTGCGACAGTCATAATGGGTAATCCATGGAAGAGAGGCAATCCGAAGATATCAGCGAACCTGTACAGTGTCAGCGCTGGAGAGCTCAAAAGTGGCAGATCTTCCCATCGCCCGCCTACGTCTACACAAGCCAGCGTTTCATTCAACAGGTGTTGATTGCTTCGGCCCCATGACGGTAAAGATGGGCAGACGCCACGAGAAATGCTGGGGGATAATCTTCAAGTGTTTAACAACCAGAGCGGTACACTTGGATCTCCTGAACACCATGGACGCTGACGCCTACCTGATGGCTTTGAGGCGCTTTATCGCGCAGAGAGGCATTCCGGCTGAGCTGTGGTCCGACCAAGGGACTAATTTCAAAGGTGGCGAAAGAGAGCTCAAGGAAGCCCTTGCCAGCATGGCACCTACTTTACAGGAGCAGTTAGCACGTCAGCGCATTAAGTTCCACTTTAACTCCCCTGCAGCCCCACACTTTGGGGATGTGTGGGAAAGAGAAGTGCGTTCAGTTAAGTCTGCCCTGTACACTTGTGTAGGGTCTCAACCTGTCCCTGAAGAGGTGCTTCTTACTGTGCTACTGGAGGTGGAGGCCATCCTCAACGTGAAGCCACTAGGCTACGTATCGGCTGACGTGGCAGATGTTGATCCGGTGACTCCAAACAGCCTCCTCATGGGGCGGCCTGATGGATCACTTCCTCAAGTGGTCTACCCTGAGTCTGAGATCCTGAGTCGTTGACGATGGCGGCACTCACAGGTCCTGGCGGACCACTTCTGGTTTCGATTCATTAGGGACTACCTTCCCAGTCTGCAGATTAGACAGAAATGGCACTTCTCCCCACCCAAGCTCCTGGATAATGCTGTGGTCATGATGGTGGACCCCCAGCTTCCCCGGGCCCTGTGGCCAATTGGCCGTGTGACTCGGGTTCATCGCAGCGATGATGGGTACATCCGATCAGCTGAGGTGCTCATCAATGGCCACACCTACACTCGACTGGTGGCCCGGTTGGTGATGCTACCAGCCCTTCCGTCTGGGGAGGATGATGCGTCGCCAATCACCGACTCTCCCGCTACAACTTGAGTATCCTTTTATTGGTAGCAAATGTGCCCTGCACATTTGGGGGCGGCTGTATAAAAGGATGGGACTTTTATGTACTCGTTGGTTTTTTCTTCTAGTGTTCCACTTCCTGTATAGCGTTTCTAACTTCACTTGCCTTTTCTCCATGCGAAGCAAACGTTAGGTATCCTTAGCTGTAGACAAACTATAGTAGAAGTTTAGTTTAATAACATTATTACTTATGAGTAACCCTCTGGTTGTGGCAGTTTCAGTGGTGCATGCCCTTACAGTCAATGACCGAAAGTAAGTAGTGTTATTTCCGTTGTATGTTTATTTCTGTTTCTGCTTGACGAGTCTGGACATCGTCAGGGCTTTAGCTGAGTGCATTCTGTGGCCTACATATCCAAACATGTCGGAAATATGTTCGTTAAAAACACTGTAAATTGATAGTTATAAGATGTTACTAGTGTGGGGAACTTATCTGCCTTGACATTTGTTTGGGTATCCTATTTTCCTTTGTAAGTTTGTTGTATGCACGTAATGTAAATGTTCACGCACGTGCTATATACGGCGATTCCTGTTCTGGCCACAAGATGGCACCAAAGACTTCAATCACAGCTCAGTAACGTTTAAATGAGCAGAGAATTTTTCAGTGATGTGGTACAGTACCTGTTGGCAATGAATATACAGTGGCACGTATGTGTTTACTTTCAAATGTTTTTATTTGTGTTTGGTAAAATACTAAATAGTGCCTCATTTCATTTCTTTGTTTCTTAACAGACTGATAAACCTGAGTTGTATGTGTACCACTTTCTGCAATACAAGTTACTAAGTAGAACCATTGCCTCCTCATCATTGCCTCCTTGCATTCTAACCGATGCACCATCTTGGATGACTACTTACACTTAAAAGAATCCAGACATCCCTTTATCCTGTTAATTTCTGAACACTTGGTGCAAGTTCTTAAAGGAGACAATTTGTGTAAAATGAACTTTGGATATGTTAAAACATGATAATGGGTTGATATATTTGCTGAGGAACAAAACTATGCTAACCTGTTGCATTTCGAACTTTATTTTTATAAAAAAAATGCTCACCATGCTAGTGATCAGGGCACAGTATAAACTGCCAAAAAAGAAATGATAATGAAAACAGTCAAATGAAAATGTAAAACTCTTCTTTCCATTTAATTTTCAAGTTCAAGTGCAATTATGAAAAATGAAATGAAATATTTACATTTGGCTTTTCATTTTCCTAATCAGCACGAGCCATTTGTGACAAAAATAAAAATAAATTTAAAAACTATTTGTCATTTCATTTTTATTTCCATCCTGGTATATTGAAATGTAAATGTAATTGCAAAATGAAAATCCAAACACAATGTGTGTCAAAATAAAAAAATTAATTAAAAACCACACCTGCTGGGAATTTTCTTTTCATTTCACAATTCGCATTTTCATTCTCAAGTTCATCAACATGCAAATTAGCTGCTATATTAATTAGATGTCTGTGGGTGGTGCTCTTGTGATGACAAAAGAAAGCAGCTTTGCTTTGCAACACACCCTACCCACATGGTTTGGGAGGCCGCATTGGCACCACGTGCCAAGGGCAGCTAACAATAGGTGCATTTGAGTTACAAACCCGTTTGTCAGCGCTTGTCTGCGTCTGTCTACATACGGCAATGAGAACTACTCGTCACAGCATGGCTGGGCGTTTAAAAGGCTTCGGTCAAGTCGGACACAAATCTTTAACGAGACTGAGCTTGCACCTTCCCGATCTTCGTAGTAGATGACGGAGAGGTCATGTGTTGTGTGTGGGGGACAAGGAGGGGGCGGGCGGTTGTAGTAAGGTGCATTGAGACTTTATGTCAATTCAAGTCTTTTTTTAATAGCATATTTAAACAAAACAACAGAGATGCCCCAAAGTGCTGCACAAAACAAGGATGAAAAATAACACATCAAAACCATAATGCAAAGACCATTAATAGGTGTAGCCTACTGACACAAAGCAATAAAATAAAAACGAGATGAACAAATACATAAATAAATAAAAGAGTGAGCTTGACAGCATCAGATAAACCCCCCAGAACAAGCTAAAAAGAGAAGGAAAAGATATGTCCTCAAACTGGACTTAAATAACGTACATATAAGTTGAGAAGTTCAGTGCCAGATGGCCACACAACACACGTGCACAGACGTCAATGAACTTTAAACCAACCATGGCAAAGTTGGTTAGTTAGACGCTTGTAAATGTGTGGAAGCATCTACAAGCGCTTGCACAATTTGTCTACATGCATCTATATGCGTCTTACTCCCGCAAGTTTTAGGTCATATGACCTTGTCGCATTTTGGTGACATCCTCACACCCTTCTGGCAAGTCTGACACAATTTCTAACCATCATGCAACATTTTCATCCCACAATGCATCACTGACTGCAAACGCCTGGAAACGCATTCAAACGTTTACATCAAGTCAAATGCGCCTAATGCTGTTCCACTTTATATGCACACCAAGTAGTGTAGGCTTTGTTTTCACCCAGCTTTGAAGCTCACATGGCATCAAACAATTCAATGAGCAAAACAGTTTTAAATCAAAGTGTTTACATAAGGGATTAATGTTCAGAATGCATGCGTTACCAGCCAAATATGACTGCAATGCCTTAATATTGTGTGCTAACATTAGTTGCTAAAATTTTAATCCCAATTAGCTTGCTAATAGGCAGATTGTATATAACAGTATATAACTTTATTCACTTAAAAAAGATTGTATAAACAATTTGTAGCATGAACATTGACATGAGGGTAAATTTATTTTGAAAACCTAGCTTTTAAATGTTAAAAGGGCTTGCCATAATCTCTGACAGACTGTCTATGTAGACCCGGGTAGGCACATTCCTTTCTCGACCCCAAAGCACCACCCACACACAAATCATTAACATAGCAGCTAATCTGAATGTTGGTGAACTTGAAAATGAAAATGCAAATTGAGAAATAAAAAGTAAATCACCAGCAGATGTCATCTTTCATTTTATTTTTTGTTTTGACACATACTGTGCACAGGAAAAGCCAAAGTGAATTTTGGATTTTCATTTTTCAGTTAGCATTTGCATTTTAAGATCTGGCAATAATATACCAGGATGGCAATGAAAATTAAATGACAAATAGACTGTAGAATTTTGCACGGTTTTCTGTATTCTGTCAAATGAATAGCTTTCAACTGTACCCTGATTTTATCTCTGTGCAGTAAGTGTCTGTGCTAGACTAAACTGAGTTGGCGCCAGGCCAGTAACTGATATCATGAACGAGCGCAGGTGCAGGGCCTAGTAGATGCACATATTTGGGTTATTAGAATGTTGACTCTTTCCTAAACTGAGCACTACGAGTGTCCGTGAACTATGCTCATACAAAGTATGCCCTTCTAGACATAGAAACTGTTCTAGTTATTTTCCACTGTTTTAGACAAGTGGTGTTCTGAGTATATCTACCTCACGTTGTCTTGTCCTGAAGAAGACGGATCGAACCAGCATAGAGACAACATCTTACAGAAAGCTTAGCCTGCCTGAACTTTGCGGTGAAGGTGGAAGAGTGTTGTAAGAACCAGAGGATAGATAGAGTCTTAGTCTTCTAAACTTTGTTTTGTTACAATCAGTTTATTTTTATTTTCTCTATATTCCATCTATTTGTAATAAAGCATCGATCCTGATCCAAAGCAACAACGGGTCCAGACTTCTATCTTGACCAACGAAAAACACAACGCAACCTAAAGGTGATTAGGGACTTTGTGTGTAAAGTCAAAATCCACCAAAAATACAAACAGATGGTGCCGTGACCCGGATACCTGAAAAAAGACGAGACCTGCAAACAACAAGCGAGTGAGAGAGCCGATACCAGTGGAAGAGCTGAAGCAACTTCTGACCTGACATTGTGCTCCGCGTCCTAGTGTGACCTGAAACCTGCCTGCAGAGAGAGAGCCTGAGGGGGACGCCTTTCTACTCTTGATCTGAAACGGGTGAGGGGCAAGTCTCTAAACTTTTCACGGTAGCAAAAGAACAAGAACTGCATTAAAATAAGTAGAAGTTGGACATAATTTATGTACCTATGTCATTGGTTTTTGAGCTGAAGGAATTAATGATATAAGACAAATAAAAGGCCTAAGTCATCGAAATTCATGTGAATTAAAAGAAAGGGTTCCCAAAGGACTGAGGGTCCAAAACAGCTGATGTAATAACGAGTCACGGAATAATGTAAGTTAGTTGGATGTTTTAAAAATACTGTCTTACAATCTTGTATGTAAAAGCGGCAATGGCTACATGATATGGATGTCTAAACTTTGTTTTGTTACAATCAGTTTATTTCATTTTCTCTATATTCCATCTATTTGTAATAAATCATCGATCCTGATCCAAAGCAACAACGAGTCCAGACTTCTATCTTGACCAACGAAAAACACAACGCAACCTAAAGGTGATTAGGGACTTCGGGTGTAAAGTCAAAATCCACCAAAAATACAACAAGACATTTTACATTGCATTTACATTGCATGTGTTGCATTTACATTTAACTGTTTTCATTATCATTTATTTTTTGGCAACTTATAGACAACACTATTTTTAACCCTGGAGAACCCACGGGGCCAAATTTGGCCACTGTTAATTGTTGCTACCCAAAATGAACAAAATTGTCAAATTTAACCTCAAAAGCCCAGAGTGCCACTTCTGGCCCCTGCAGAGAGACACCTAGTGGATGAATATTACACTGATACGAGCCAGAGTGGTAGTGACAAGATGGCTGACGACATGCGTTTTTTATGAGCTGAAAATCTATCCAAACAAAATCATCTTCTCAGCAAACCATCAGTAGGTAAAATTGTGTATTTTTTGTTAATCTTTTTAGTATTGGTCTGCAGAATACCTAGAAGTACTTTTTATATTCCTTTTGGATAAATTAGCAACTCTGAGCTGGCTCAAAAAATGACGGGTCAAAAATGACCCTTTGGTTCTTTGAGGGACTTTGTAGATGTAGAATTGTGACAGTCCTGTATTTGGCTAAAGCCTTGAAATAAATTCCTTTGTAGAATATAATGTAACAATTTAAAGAAATCTATGATAATATATATATAGCATATAAATAGTATAGATGTATATATAACTAGATGTACCGCATAGCGGTACATGGTATGACCGCCGCAGTGTATTGAAGTGTGGGAATCATAGGTATGGTGAGTTTGTGGTAGGTCAGTGTTGTGAGGTGAGAGTTTGTGTGGAAAGATTTGCTGGAAGTGGGCATGGATGTGGGTTTTGAATGAGTGACATTCTGTGTGTTTGTGTATATTTTGTGTAGTTCCCACCTCCTCTGTCCAAGATATTGACAATGCAAAATCCCTATTTTTGCATTAAACTATATCACTAGGTGGCGCTATTTCTTCAAGTGAGTGTTTATTGGATGGGTTGATACGGCTCTGTAACACTGGCTTACTAAGACAAAATCATTGTCTTGGGCAAAATTTTTGATAAGTTATTTAACAAAAACTGTTTTTGTACACCTAGCTTTGACCGGAAACATTGCACCCTGTGATGAAATGTCACAAAATTTGGTGCACATGAAAAGAAAGCCGTTCAGAGTTGTCATGTCAACTTTGACCAAATATGAGCAATTAGAAGCCGAGATATGGACTTTTGGAGAATTTTAAGCTATGTTTTGAATTGACACTTTGAAACAGTCCATCTCAAGATAAATCCTTTGATAACTTTATGTCAGCATTGTCTGTAGATGACATGTACCAAATTTGGTTTCGCTTTCACAATGTTAAAATTTCACAGAAATTCTTTTTGTTGGAAGTGGGCGTCAACAAGTGTTTTCAATATGGGAGGGTCAATAGATTTCACGACAAAAAAGAACTGCTTGTAAACATTACTGTTCTCTAGATAATAAGCAAAATTATATTTTGTACAATTACAGCGCCTCCTATGGGCCAAATTGTATGGCATGTACTGCGCTTTTAGAGGTCTTTGTGCTGATTGTGCATGACATATTTTGTACAGTTCCCACCTTCCCAGTCCAAGACACTGGCAATACAAAATCCCAATTTTTGCATTTACCCCTATCACTAGGTGGCGCTATGCTTTAAGTGACAGTTTATGGGCTGGGTCAATGCGTCTTTGTAACCCCGACATACTACCACAAAATCACTGTCTTGGGAAAAAATGCTGATGCCGATTGGACCCCTAGCTTCAACAAAAAACATCATCCCCTTTGACAAAATATCACAAAATTGCACATGGACAGAAAGCTGTTTAGAGGTGGCATGTCAATTTTCACAACATTGGAGCAATTAGAAGCCAAGATATGTACTTTTGAAGAATTTTAAGCTATGTTTCAATTTTCCATTGACATGTAACTGTCACATGGGTTCTGTGACAAAATGATGACGCAGCCAAGAATTGCAACTTCGGTGCAAAGAAGGTGATTTATGTACAGTCCAAACAGTCCAAAGTGAGCCAAAATAAAAATAAAGAAAATAAAACTGAAGATTCAAAGGCCCATGAAATTATCAAAAGAAAAGACAAAATCTAGCCAAGCTAGTGAGAAAAGAAAAGAAAGAAAAAAAACACAGTCTGAAAAGCAACACAGCACAGCTCCGGACTACATGCAGACTGGTCTGAAAATGGGTGGAGGGAGAACAACCCCCTTCTGAGGTCTTAAATAGTCTCTGGCCCCTCCCCAATTAACTACAATTAACTCCAAACAGCAGCTATTAATACAAAACTCCATTAAATCTTCTATTTACATAATAATGGCAATTTCAACATAGCCAAACTTGTACATGTCCCCTCTACTGTACACATCCACATTACAAATCCATGATTTCTTCCCAATTCTTAATTTACACATAATTAACAATCATTAGAGCCAATCATGCGGCATAACAGCTGACTTCCATTGTTCAGGTCCTTTACCTGCTTGGGAAGAGCTGAAGAAGAAAACAGACAAACAAACAGACGTGGCACCCAGTCACCACGCTAGGATAGGTTATTAAATACCATTTTGACCTTGGTGTGATCCTTTAACTCATTTTGTCAAGAACTATTGCTACACATAACCTGTGTGTGCACCCACAAAGTTAATTGGTTAATTAGCAGTAGCTCAACCTGAATGAGTGTAATGAATCACCTAGTGATACCAAAAGAGCTCCGTGTTACATTACCGCCCTCCTCTCCTAGGGTGGCAATACTTGGCAGCCTGGACAGGTAGTCAGCGACAACATTCTGCTGGCCTCGCTTGTGATGGACACAGAACTGGAAAGGTTGCAACTCCAAGTACCATCTTGTCACCCGGGCATTCTTGTTTTTCATGGTGTTCATCCATGTCAAGGCTCTGTGGTCTGTGTAAAGATCAAAATCCCAGCCCAACAGATAATACCTCAAACTATCTAAAGCCCACTTAATAGCTAGGCATTCTTTCTCCACAGCTGAATACCTTGTTTCTCGTGGCAGTAGTTTTCGACTGAGGTATAGGACCGGCTGTTCTTCACCTCGTTCACCTTGTACAAGGACAGCTCCCAGGCCACATCCAGAAGCATCCACCTCGACAGGGAAGCACTTTTTGAAGTCAGGGGTCTGGAGTACAGGAGAGGCACACAAACACTCCTTCAAAGCATTAAAAGCAGCTTCACATTCATCACTCCAAATGACAGGGTTACTAGCAGATTTCTTAATGAGGTCAGTTAACGGAGCAGCAATAGTAGCACAATGAAGGAAAAATCTTCGGTACCAGCCAATCAGGCCAAGGAAAGATTTTACCTGGGTCTTGGTTGTTGGACGTGGACTATCCCTGATTGCTTGTACCTTGTCCACAATTGAGGTCTGATTGTGCCTTTTTCCAGTTGGTATCCCAGGTACCGTGTTTCTGTTCTTGCCCACTCACACTTCTGCACATTCAGCGTCAGGCCTGCCTGCTGGATCTTCTCAAGGACACGATGCAGGTGCTCCAGATGTTGCTGCCAGGTGTTGCTAAAAACCACAACATCATCTAAATAGGCAGCACTACAGTCAGAGCAATCTTTGAGTACTCGGTCCATCAAACGCTGAAAGCTGGCAGGTGCGCCATGAAGGCCAAAGGGCATCATACGAAACTGGAAGAGGCCCATAGGTGTGCGGAAAGCCGTATAGACTTTGGACTCAAGCGGGACCTGCCAATATCCTTTACAGAGATCTAAAGTTGTAATGAAATTGGCATGGCCTACCTTCTCCAGCAGCTCATCTGTGCGTGGCATTGGATAGGCATCGGAGTGAGAGATGGCATTCAATCTCCGGAAGTCAAGGCACACACGTAGGGACCCATCTTTCGTTGGTACAATCACGATCGGGCTGCTCCATTCACTGGCTGATGGTTCTATCACGCCTAGGTCCAGCATGGCATGGACCTCCTTCTCCAGAGCCTCCACCAGCCTCTCCGGAATGCGGTATGGTGGTTGTCTGATGGGGATCTGGTCAGGTTTGAGGCGGATTGTGTGTTCCAGGAGTGTGGTCTTCCCTGGCTTCTGCTGGAAGAGGACAGGATATTGGCTGAAAAGGTCAAACAAGTTAATTTGCTTCTCACCATTCAGGTGTGGCAGGGTCACCTCGGTCTCGCCACTCCATGCCTGCAACAGCTCCTCCAGCTCCACTTCCTCCTCCACATATTGGACAAACAGCGCCATCTTGTGGTTTTTGTGGTCTGCTCGCTCATGCCAGGCTCTGAGGAGATTCACATGGTAAGTTTGAAAAGGCTTACCCTTCTCTGGATGGTGAGCTTCGTATGTTGTTGGGCTGGTCTTCCGTTGGATGGTGTATGGCCCCTGCCACTTTGCTAGCAACTTATTAGAGGAACAGGGTAATAGCAGAAGCACTTTCTGGCCTACTTGAAACTCCCACATTCTTGCATGTTGGTCATACCACCTCTTCTGATCACGCTAGGCTGTCTGAAGATTCTCCTTGGCTTCTTGCCGGTACTTCTCCAACCGGTTCCGCATCTGAAGTACATACTGCACGATGCCTTGAGTGTTGGATTCGGTGGTGGTGGCGCCTTCCCACAAACTCAGGAGGTCCAGTGGCCCTCTCACTGACCACCCATACAAGAGCTCGAACGGCGAAAAGCCGGTTGACGCTTGAGGTACTTCTCGATAAGCGAAAAGTAGGAATGGCAGCCATTTGTCCCAATCCCGGCCCGTGTCATCCACAAACTTATGAAGCATTGCCTTCAAGGTTTGATTGAAGGGCCCCACGATGTCCATGGCAATTCTGCGGAAAGGAGAGGAGATGACCGGCAGTGGACACAACGGATCTCTTTCAGACCTGCGAACACCAGAGGTTTTTTGACAGACAGGACATGTTTTGCAGTAGTGTTGTGTGTCGGTGTACATTGTTGGCCAGAAAAATCTAGCACGTAACCTAAGATTGTCCCAAATGCCCAGCCCATGGGCCAGTGTGAGCTAGATGGAGGACCAAAGGTCTTACAGGTAACTGGAACTACCAGTCGTTTTACACCTGCATCTGACTGATTGTACAAAATACCATTTTCAATCAGGTACTTATCAGTGGTGTTAAACTCTGCTTTTTGGAAGAGTGAAGTAAGTGTGGTGTCTGCCTGTTGCAGTTTAACAATGTCATGTGGCACATCCCAATCAACATTCAACCCCTTAGTGTCAACTTTCTGAAAAGACCCCTCATGGCTGTACTTCTCTAAGCGCCGTTGGCGACACGACTTCCGGGGCCCTTTAACACCACCTTGGATCGGGTCTTCAGACAGATTCGGTAATGGCTCCACAGCCTTCTGCGAGCGAGTTACCACAGGACATGACACATTCACATTATTGGCATGAGACACATCGTTAGCAACAAATCCCATTAAATCCCACCACACTGGCACATCCCACCCCAGGATAACACCAAAAGGTAGATTTCGCACGACTACTAATTGCAGTACGTATTTCACCCCATCAATTTCAACAGTAACTTCTGCTAATGGATGTTGCTTCCTATCTCCATGTACACACTCAATTTCTTTCTGATTCTGATAGTCAAGACAATTTAACGGCACATGACACATTTTGATTAAAGACACAGCACTACCAGTATCCATCATAGCATCAAGTGTAACCCCATATACTTTTACTTTTTTATTTACGGGTTCCATGTCATTAACTTCAGATCTGGCATCCCCCTCCCGTGGTACATAACAAAACCCAGACAGTTTTGGCTTCCTTAAGGGACAAGCAGATGGCTTTGTGGCCTTTCTGCTGACAGAAAAAACAAATCAATACAGATCTCCCATTACCCCCAACAGTCTGAGCAGTATTGTTACCCCCACCTATGGAAGTAGAATCTCCACCCCCAGAGTTACCTGCACTTGGCTTAAAGCCCTGTGATGGCTTGTGAGGGAATGATGGCCGGTTGGGTGTCACCTTGTGGGCATTAATATACTGCAACATCAGTTTAGCAGCAGTCTTTCCATCTTCTGGCTCATGTTCACAGACCCAGGTCCGCACCTCCGGGGAAAGGACATTCAACAGCTCCTCCATTATCACCTTCTCACCAATCTCCTCCTTGGTGTGTTTCTCTGGTTGCACCCACCGACGGAAGAGATGTTTCAAGCGATGATAGGTCTCCATCGGTGTTTCCCCCGCTGGTACCGTGCTCCTCCTAAACCGCTGTCGATACGTCTCCTTGGTGATGTCAACTTTTAGCAGCAGGGCCTCCTTCAGCTTCTGGAAGTTATCTGCATGGTCCTCATCCAGCGCCGAATATGCTTCCAGGGCTTTGCCAGTGAGCAGTGGCACCAATCTGACCGCTCATTCCTGTTCTGGCCACTGCCATGTACGTGTGAGACGCTCAAATCTCAGCAAGAAATTCTCCACATCTTCGCCATGCTGGTAGGGGTGCAGCTTCGGTTCGCGAGGTCATCCTGGGTACATCGTCGTCTGTGGATATGCAGGACTGGCTGGTGTGGTCGGCTGCGACGCTGGGGCGGCGGCTGTCGGGGCTATCGGCTGCGGTTGTCGGGGCGGCGGCTGTCGGCTGCTGCAGTTCCGCATTGAACGCTTGTCGAGTTGGTAAGTATACTGATATGCCTCCTAGACTTGCTGCATGGAGCTGGCTATTGGGGTCTGGCTCTGGCTTCGAGGCTCCTCCTGGTGCCTGGATTGGGGTTACTAGTGGCAGGTCAAGTATTGGGCTTTCTTCTCCAAGCATGCTGGAAAAGGCAAGTTGGTGTGAGACAGGAAGGTCTTGGCGAGGTCGCATTGCTGTGTGTTGCGCCATTCTTCCTGCATGGCCTCGTCATGCCGCATCTGTGCCTCCTGGCGAATATCATCTCGCAACTGCTGGGCTGTAAGGAAGTCTCGTACCAAGTCTGTTAGGGATGTGGCCGCACAAGAAGAAGCTGGAGCTCCACCTTTTGTCTTCGGTCTGGCCCCCTTTACATTCTAGTCCTGGACAACTGCTTCTGTTTGCTCTTGCTCTGTTCCCGATGGAGCGGTTTCCCAGGCGTCATCCTTCACTTGCCTGGCTGTAGCAGCTCGAGTGTTTGGCTGGTTGGTGTTGCTTTTCTTTTGGGTTGTTCGAGCTGTTTTTCTTCGGCTGGCCATCCCACTTCTGACACCATATGTCACATGGGTTCTGTGACAAAATGATGACGCAGCCAAGAATTGCAACTTCGGTGCAGAAGAAGGTGATTTAAAAAAAATAAAACTGAAGATTCAAAGGCCCATGAAATTATCAAAAGAAAAGACAAAATCTAGCCAAGCTAGTGAGAAAAGAAAAGAACGAAAAAAACACAGTCTGAAATACACAGCACAGCTCTCATTCCCGACGTCATTTTCAGACCAGTCTGCATGTAGTCCGGAGCTGTGCTGTTTTTTTTTCTTTCTTTTCTTTTCTCACTAGCTTGGCTAGATTTTATCTTTTCTTTTAATGGGCCTTTATTTTCTTTAATTATGACCGCCACTAGCGAAGCTAGCGAAAGCGGTTATTAAAGTGTTGCCGAGACATTTTCCCTTTTTTTTTTTTTTTTTTTTCACCGATTTTTCGTCAACGATTGCCAGGACACTGGAACTCTGGGGGACATGAATCTTTGTAGGCATGTAGCCCTAGAAGTTTTTGAGCGAATAGGACCTTTTGGCCGCCAAGGGCCACCCCCCCGCTGTGCCAGTGTCCATCAAAGAGTAGGAGATGCCGAAAAGTTTTTGCTGAATAACTCAATGAACGTTTCATCGAACAACATGAATTTTTTGTGATATGTCGGTGTTACAGGGGCGTATCAACCCTGCCCATAAACACTCACTTAAAGTATAGCGCCACCTAGTGATAGGGGTAAATGCAAAAAATTGCAAAAACTCATTTTTTCCCAAGACAGTGATTTTGTGGTAGTATGTCGGGGTTACAAAGACGCATTGACCCAGCCCATAAACTGTCACTTGAAGTATAGCGCCACCTAGTGATAGGGGTAAATGCAAAAATTGGGATTTTGTATTGCCAATATCTTGGGCCGAGAAGGTGGGAACTGCACAAAATATGCCATGCACAATCAGCACAAAGACTTCTAAAAGCACAGCACATGCCATAATATTTGGCCCATAGGGGGCGCTGTAATTGTACAAAATGTCGTTTTGCCTATTATCTACAGAACAGTTCTGTTTACAAGCAGTTCTTTTTTGTCGTGAAATCTATTGAACCTGACCGCCCATATCACTAGGTGGCGCTATACTTTGAATGTTTATGGGCTGGGTCGATACGCCTCTGTAACACATGTAAACTCTGTAAACATGTTGTTCGGTAAAACGTTCATTGATTTATTTAGCAAAAACTTTGGGGACCAAAAGCTTCTATTCGCTCAAAAACCTCTAGGGCTACATGCCTACAAAGATTCATGTCCTCCAGAGGTTCAGTGTCCTGGCAATCGTTGACGAAAAATCGGTGAAAAAAAAAGGGAAAAAAGTCTCGGCAACACTATAATGACCGCTTTCGCTAGTTTCGCTATCACCCAACATCCCTGACCTGCTTCAACCTTTTGCACCTTCCTTAGTTTTACATTTCAGCTGTTATAGGGATGCAATGTATGTTATACACTGAAAAAAAAGTCATTTGATTTACTCTATTTTAATGCGTACATCGGTCCCACACAATCAAATTGTGTAAACTTAAAGTGATTTCATCCCCATGATTTTATTGTGCAAGTTTGAAGTGATTTTATTACCTAAATCAGGCGTGAAGAAATCACTTCAACCTTACACAATGCATTTGTGTTCTAGTACATTTAATGTTTACTTCACCTTAATCCTAGGTGATGAAATCACTTTAACCTTACAGAATGCATTGATGTTCCAGTAACTATAAAACGTGTTGGAACGATGTGATTTTTATAAATAGTCTGAAAGTGTTTATTTCACCTTAATCAAAAGTGATGAAATCACTTTAACCTTACTGAATTGGATTGTGTGGGACCGATGTACGCATTAAAATGGAGTAAATTGAAGGTTATGGAATCACTTGAATTACATACATTTCAGTAACATTCAAATGTTCTCATACTCGTTCCATACAAATGTGTTGTAGATTCCAATTAGATGTTGAAGCATGTGCAAACAGAAAAGATAACAAAATGGCAATCAGAATTCTGTAACAAAATGTATTGTATTTCACGAAATGTACAACTGTACAACTGTTGGAAGGTACAATTCGATTTAAAAGCAAAAACTCCTGAAAAGGGTACAATTTAGTAACACTTTTTTTCTTTCCTTAACAAAGTACACATATTTTCAGTAGTTTACTTCTAGAATTCTTAAATCTTACCTTTTTCTCAAATACTTACCAATTATCAAATTCTATATTACTTTATTATTTACTAAACATTAACCAAAAAAGATTGAATTTGGCAAGAGGCAGCATAGTTGCAAAACTTACACAAGCCACCATCATACCCAGTGCTTTGTGAGCAACGTAAAACATACACTGTGGAACACATGGAACTAGGGACACTGTGGAACATGGGACTAGGACACCCAACTGGGAGAGACCCAAAAAGTCACAGTAATACAGTCTGAAGCACTGAAAACCTAACTCATGAACACTGAGAGTTCTCTAATCCAGCTGGTACTGATGCCAACACTACCAAGGTTCTATCGTTAATGGTGCTGGAACCTGCTCTTTAGAGCCTGGGCTTTCTTAGACGGTTTTCCAGAGTCCAATTCCATGAAAACCTTCTGGATAACCTCGAAGGTGTATCGCAGGTCAGCTGGGTAGCTCAAATTGATGACCTACATTAGGCCAAACAGCAAGGCTACAGCCAAAGCCACACTTTCCAGCCCTTCCACTGTCTTGTTTCCTTCGATCACAACTGCAACGTCAGGTTGGGATGCCCGGTCTTCTTTTCGCACACAAATGCCAATTGTGATGCCCTCAATGGCTTCTTCCACCTCCAGTTCATCCATGCCCTATTTGAAACAAACACAAGTAAATAAACAAAACATGTTCAGAGCAACTACGCACACACCTCACACTCTGGAATGTGTGAACACCTCAACCAATTCACACCAGCCCTGTGATCTTGTCATAAGGAACGGGACGGCCTAACACAGGGATGTAAAATTCAAATTTTCAGGGGGCCAAGTTAAAAAAGTTTTTTTTTTTAATTAAAAAAGGCTACTGTACATGCACACAATTAATACCCAAAAAGCAAATGTCAAACATTCATGACAGCTTAAATGTGCCTGAACATATTCTGTTGTGTGAGTGGGAGTTACATTGGCCTCAGCCTAGGTGGGCGATATGGCAAAAATGTCATATGACGATTTTTTAACATAAAATCCCGATTTCAATTTTTATTCACGATCCATCCATTGGGGAAATAACATGCATTTTAGGGCTGTAAATGTCAACACACTGATAACACTGATAAAGTGCTCTATTGGAACATAATAAAATTAAATAAAAAAAAATAAAAGTGTGGACAACAACAATAGGTAAGTAAATATCACTCTGATAAAGTAAGGATCTACACGATCTATACGATTTCTCCACTTAGGCAGATTGTTGTCGATCTTCTACTTGTTCTTATTCATTATGGTTTTATATCGTCATATCGCACACCCCTACCTCAGCCCATACTCGTAACACTGTTTAGCATAGTAACAAAATGTAGTAACATATGACAACATGACCCTCTTCCAGTATCCTGGTGTACTTAAAGGTCAACTTCTCTCGTTATTTTTATTTATATTGCTGTGTCGCGACTATGGTTGAATGCATTGTGCGTCATTTCTGTGAAAAATGATGTCCTAGTTCTCTTGCTTGACGCTGTTTTCTGTAACCTAGAACAGGTCTAGTGATTGAACGACTGGCTTTTCCGGTGTCCCTCGTGAATATCCATGACGTGTCAATAAGGCACCTCTGATTGGATTAAACAAGGAGGGGGGGAAACGGGAAAGGAAAGGAAACGCCCAGCTGAGTGTCCTGCAGCGACATGTTGATAGAAAGTCTGTAAAGTTTGTGGATTCAATAAAATGTCTTTAGAGATACAACCATACGTCTATGACCCTGAATCAGACGAGGATGAAGATGAAGGCGAACAACCAATTCCGATTCGTTTGTCGAAGAGCGTATCCGAATGGTAGGCTAAAGCATCATAGCACAGAAGCTATATATGTATAATTGTTCACCACGAAAACTATTAGATTGAAGAATTCTTATTTCACTTACCGCTTGTGGAGTGGTGGTTGATCTTATTGACGGAAAGGATCCAGGCTTTATCAACAACTTTGTTGCAAAACCACTATTGTAGGCTTCCAAATTAGCGAAGTCACTGTCTTTAAAATGCTTGGCACACACAACTAACGAACTGGGATATGACGCTGGTTGTGGCCCAAAGATAAATTCCAGCCATTTCTTCCTCACATCTTCATTCTTGGGCAGGTGGTACATAGAAACCGTTTTGCTGCCACAAACAAAACAGGAGCGTGCTTGTTCTGCCATGATGCAAATTCGCTGTCTTTCGCTCACCTAGCTTCTGTCCACTGTTCTTCCTCTGGGATGAGGGCGTGCCATACATGGCTCTGGGCGAGGCTTACGACCTAGTGACGTAGATAGGTTTGGCCTGCTCTGATCCGCTCGTTCTGGTCCGCTTGACCCTTCAATGACCAGTGAACCCATGAGGGTCGAATTTCACATCTTGGAGTGCTGCGTGCATATACTGCTTGTTGTGACCCACCACATTGTAAATAGAGCTACTCAAAGTGGTTTTTACCCTTTAAACTGATCCATAATCCCTGGTATGCAGTTGACAGGACCAGCACAAAATATTACGAAAAACATCCCCATATATGCTTACACCACCATGCTTAACTGTCTCCACTGTGTATGGCTTGAATTCTGTGTTTGCAGGATCTGTCTGTGACCCTTAGAGCCAAAAAGAGCAATCTTATGTACACAATGGGGGTGCAAGCATCATGATATGGGGATGTTTTTCGTACCATTGTGTTGGTCCTACTTACTGCGTACCAGGGATTATGGATCAGTTTGAGTACATCAGGATACTGGAGGGTCATGTTGTCATATGCGGAAAAAGAAAAGTCTTTGTAGTGGATGTGTCAATAACACAGTGACCCCAAACACAACAGGCTATGTAAGCCCTGCTATTTTTTAATAACACATTTTTTCACTTTCTTTGAAAAAATATAAAGTTTAATGAACCCAAATGCATTGGGGACATTGCAAGCTCTATTTAAAAGAAGGTTGTAGAAAATAAATTTAAGTACATTTTATTTGAATAATTGTGGCATTTACTCATCTTTTTTGGAGGAACTGCTATTAATTTTGAGCTCAATTGTATGCAGCATGAAACTCAATTCCACCACTACCTGCCCCGATTCCAAATGAAGGAGATTCCCGTCTCCCCCAAAATAGATAGCACGTTGCCCCCCGGCCTCTCTCCACCATTTGCTTACTAACTTATCCTCTGCCCAGAAACAGTTAAAAACAATAATACTTTTGGCTGGTGCCATGATGAGGAGGAGCTCAGGAATCAGAAGCACTGTCACCGCGCTACGTGCTTTATTGGCTTTGGCGAGTTTACAAAATTTTTTTAAAATGACACATCGTCAAAACAACTTTCGCAATGATATCGCAGACCATGTATATCACCCACAAACTACTTTTATATTAATCAATGAATCATCTCTGCCCAGGTTATCAAGTAAGAGAACAATAGAACAGTTGAAGATGAAAAAAGTGAACACTGAATCAAGAACATACCATATATTCATGTATTCATGAGGTTTTCTGTATCTTCACCCATGTAGATGCAGAGTCCCTTGATGATGCACCCCCGTCCAGCATCGACATCATCACACTGAAGGACATTTTCTTGATTATTGCCTTTATTGAGTCATTGTACTTCACTTTAAAGCAATACCCCACCATGTCTGGAAATAAGCTCATTTTACACCTCCCTTTGAGTTAACTAATTGAGTTTTAAAATGTGTTTTACTTTGTGCAACTGCACGTAGATTGTTTAGCTAGTCGTGCAAGCGTGTTTAATTAGGGAACACATGGAAACGCTTGGTTTCCACTTAAGAACAAAATGAACCTAATGCTAACGTTTTGTTACGGCGCGCCTTACTGACCTGCACACAGCCAGAAGACAAGACAGGTCGGGATGAACCCATCTCAGGTCAGGGAAGAACATACTTTATTATGGAAACACGGTGGACTGTTCCTTTAAAAGGTGCACTGTGTAGGCCAGAGTAAGTATTGTTACTATGCTGCTCATTGAAACTGTGCTGCCTATTGCCAAATTTGATCTTTTCATGGATGTTCATGCATGGATGATGTCCATTTCTGGAAAGTCAAAACGACGTACATGGACAAGATCCACCGTTTCATGTATGAAAAGTGCAATTTTCCTAGTCATAATGAATACTTTGAATTTAGAATTTGATGGTTGCAGTAAGTACTCATGAAAAAGTAACATTTCTGAATGGCCAGCATGACATAAACTACTAGTAATATTACACAGTGCACCATGAAGTATGCATTTTTTCTTTAAATCTCACAATACTGTGTACAATGACAATAAATGTTTTATATTTTATTCTAATGGTACATTTCTTGCTTTTAGCTCAGGAACCATCAAGACAGATACTCACATCAGCTAATTCAGCTACGATAGCCTTCAGCTCTCCCCGAGCTGTCCTCCTCTTTTTTGGGACAGCTTTGCAATGTTGCCTGAGTAGAAATCCAGCTGGGAGAAGAATTTTGATTGTAGCGGTACTGTTGTTATTCGTTGTAATTCAGCATTGATCTGAAAACAAATAAAAAGCACAAAAGGATTGAAAATCAAATAAACATCAGAGGCAAATCCATCACACAAAGTCAACCAGAAGAGTCCATGAAGGAGATAAAAACAATTCATTGAATGCCTTACCTCACTGGCTTCAAACAGGGCAGGCCACCGTGTCTCACCGAGTCTCTACAAGGGGGCGTCTCGTACCACTTCGAGTCGTCTATGTGTGAATGTTCTGTCCATTTTCACTTTAACGTTCTCCTTGTTCCTCTTCTTTATGTCCAGGAGGAGTGCTGTCCACATAGATTCCATGCTGTCCTCACTTTCAGTGGATGGATAAACTGGGCAAAAGTTCACCTCAGCTCTCTTGGCTTTCTTGACCCCAAAAGCTGTGTTGCTCCTGCCTGGTTTGTTGTGTATTGAATTCACGGTAACTTCAGGACATCCCAGTTTCCTGAGAAGTTGGGCAATTTGTACTTTAAACTATTCTTCCAACCAGCACATCCATTGGGGGATGCCTTCTCTGTTAGGCATGGATGAGAGACCGGGCGACCTGTTCTAAGAAAATGTTGAGAGGCAGCTTTTACTGTATATGCAGTTCAGTTCTGGAACAACTCCATCTGCTCTGTTGTCTGGGATGCATTTTCTTAGCTACAGGTTAAATTAAAAGATTCTTTTCTTGCAATCTAATAAACATGGGTGGAATATATTTTCTGGAGCATATCGGAGATACAGTGTATAAAGGTCTAAGACCTTTAAAAACTATTCTCTAGGCCACCAAGAGTCAATGCAGTGACCTCAATACTGGGGTAATGTGCTTGTTTTTTCTAGTCCTTCTCATGACCCTGGCTGCTGCATTTTGTATCATTTGGAGTTTCTTTGTGGTCTTTTTTGAAAGTCCTAAAAATAGGCAGTTCAAATAGTCAACGCTACTAGAGATGAAAGTGTGAATGATTTTCTCTAGATCACTCTCTAACATAAGTTGTCATAATTTGGCAATGTTTTTGAAATGATGATCTGCAGTGGCAGATATTTCTGTTGGAGCTGGAGGTGGTCCACCACACTGTGAGTGCCATTACTACAGTTGAGCATGTCCTCTGACTGCCTGTCCAAAGAGCCTTTGTTTTTTGAAATCGTGATCAGTGTGCATGTTTAGTATCCTGGAGACCTAGGTTCAAGGCCTCACCATAATTACTGTCAGAAGTGGGATGATTGCCACGAGGTCACTGGAGTTGCACCTTCTGTGTGAGCCATATGAGGCACCCAGGTTAGACTGACTCTGATTCCAGGGACCCAAGCAATGTGTGAAGTGTGAGTATGTTGGGCACCCTGGGATGTGAGAAGTATGGTGGCAGATGTATGGACACCTCACTGTGTGTGGAGGGGAGGGCAGTGTAATGGAGTGCCATCACTATGGTTGAGGATGTGCTCTGACTGCTGTTCCAAAGAGCCTGGCTCTTTGGCATTCAGAGTGCATGATTGCTACCCCTCGAGACTAGGTGGGGTGACTGCTCTCACCCTTGGCTACAGTTCAATAAATACACATGCTTCGTTAGAGGCCACTATGGCAGAAGGCAAAGTTTCCACGGCAGTTAGCGACAGTGAGCCCAGATGAAAGTAGAATGAAATATGGGGGTGGCTGAAGTTGTGTACAATGGTGTGCTGTTTTCGGAGGCTTTACTGTTGAGGTCTGTTAAGTTTGGAGTAGGGAGGCCTATTGTCTGGGATGCATTGTGTGTAATGTGTTTGAGTTTGAGTTTGACAGCAGGAAGCAAGGTAAACAGTAGAGAAGAATAGGTTGGACTGTGCTGTTGTACAGGAGGAGCAGGTCACATGGAAAGTGTACTTAGTTTGTGGATGGCTGAAAGTCTCTGTTGGCTACGTTTATGGATATCAGTGGTATGTTGTTTGAGGCTGAGTTGACAAACTCCTTAATCTTTAGACCACAGTTGCTTGACATCAGAAATGTTACACTGAAATAAGTATTTATCATAAGTATTTATTAATAATTACGACTGCGGCTAACAAAGGTAGAAAAAGCGGTCATATTAGTGTTGCTGCAACTTTTTTCCCTTTTTTTCCACTGATCTTTTGTCAACGATTGCTGGGACACTGGAACTCTGGGGGACATGAATCTTTGTAGGCATGTAGCCATAGAACATTTTGAACGACTGCAAGCTTTTGAACCCCAAGGGCCACTTCCCCGCTGTGCCAGTGTCCATCAAAGAGGGGGAGACGGCCAAAAGTTTTTGCTGAATAACTCAATGAACGTTTCACTAAACAAGATGAAGCTTTTGTCGGTCTTACAGAGGCATATCGACCCAGCCCATAAACAGTCACTTGAAGCATAGCACCACCTAGTGATATGGTTAAATGCCAAAGTTGGGATTTTGTATTGCTAGTATCTTGGACCAAGAAGGTGGGAACTGCAAAGCGAAAGCAAACGAACTTGTCATAGGCCATTCATGTGAATTTCAGCAAATTTGGTACATGTCATCCACAGACAGTGCTGACAAAAAGTTATCAAAGTATTTATCTTCAGATGAACCGTTTTAAAGTTACATGTCAATACAAAATTAAAACATAGCTTAAAATCCTTCAAAAGTCCATATCTTGGCTTGTAATTGCTCAAATTTGGTCAAAGGTGACCTGCCAACTTTTCAAGTGACCTGCCAAACTTTCAAAGGGGATGTTTCTCGTCAAAGCTAGGTGTCCAAAAACAGTTTTTGTTAAATAACTCATCAACAATTTTGCCCAAGACAACCATTTTGTGTTAGTTTGCCGGTGTTACAGTCACTTGAACCTAGTGATATGGGTAAATGCAAAATTGGGATTTTGTATTGCCAATATCTTGGACCGAGAAGATGGAAACTGCACAAAATATGTACGATCAGCACAAAGACCTCTAGCACAGCACACGTCATAAAATTTGGTTTTGTGTTAATGTGCACCAAATTGTGTGGCATTTTGTCGCAGGGGGCGATATTTCTCGTCAAAACTAGATGTCCAAAAACAGTATTTGTTAAATAACTTGTCAAAAACTTTGCCCAAGACAACGCTTTTTTCTTAGTATGCCAGTGTTGCAGAGGTGTGTCAACCCAGCCTATAAACACTCATTTGAGGCACAGCGCCACCTGGTGATATGGGTAAATGCAAAAAAATTGCAATCGCCAATAGAAGGATTTTCAATTGCCAACAGAAGGTGGGAACTAATAACACATGTTATTACAACGGGGCCCCAAATCAGGTACATAGCCCCCTCCACTACACACCAGTGTAGTCCCATGACATCGACACAGTGGCCCATTCAAAACAAGGCAATGACATAGAGTGTGGTTTAAGCCATTTCTAGCCTAGTAACTACCATCCTAACATGTCTTTCCTGATGAAAACATTCAACGTAAATAGGCTAATACTTACCATGGAAACACTTACCAGAAACCTTTGAGATGTATTCAGTATAATCCACGAATTAACATAGATACAGGCGTACAATTACTTTATTGTGTGTGAGTTTACTCTTAACGAGTGGTATGGTAACCATGGACACAACACTAGTCACCATAACTCAACACACAACCATTAATGTCTAAACCACTGGCAACAAAAGTGAGTACACCCCTAAGTAAAAATGTCCAAATTGTGCTCAATTAGCCATTTTTCCTCCCGGGTGTCATGTGATCCGTTAGTGTTACAAGGTCTCAGGTGCAAATGGGTAGAATTGTGTTAAATTTGGTGTTATCACTCTCACACTCTCTCATACTGGTCATTGGAAGTTCAACATGGCACCTCATGGAAAAGAACTCTCTGAGGATTTAAAAAAGAAAATTGTTGCTTTACATGAAGATGGCCTAGGTTATAAGAAGATTACCAACACCCTGAAACTGAGCTGCAGCACAGTGGCCAAGACCATACAGCGCTTCAAGAGGACAGGCTCTACTAAGAACAAGCCTCGCCATGGTCGACCAAAGAAGTTGAGTGCATGTGCTCAGCATCATATCTGGAGGCTGTGTCTTCAAAATAAGCGTAGGAGTGCTGCCAGTATTGCTGCAGAGGTTGAAAGGGTAGGGGGACCGCCTGTCAGTGCGCAGACCATACGCTGCACACTGCATTAAACTGGTCTGCATGGCTGTCGTCCCAGAAGGAAGCCTCTTCTGAAGGTGATGCACAAGACAGCCCACAAACAGTTTGCTGAAGACAAACAGACTAAGGGCTTACTGGAACCATGTCCTGTGGTCTGATGAGACCAAAATAAACTTATTTGGTTCAGATGGTGTCAGGTGTGTGTGGCGGCAACCAGGTGAGGATTACAAAGACAACTGTGTCCTGCTGACAGTCAAGCATGGTGGAGGAAGTGTCATGGTTTGGGGCTGTATGAGTGCTGCCGACACTGGGGACCTACACTTCATTAAGGGAACCATGAATGGCAATATGTACTGTGACATACTGAAGCAGAGCATGATGCACCCCCTTTGAAACTGGGCCGCAGGGTGGTATTTCAACATGGTATTGACCCCAAGCACACAAGATGATGGACTGGCCTAGCATGTCCCCAGACCAGAACCCAATTCAGCATCTGTGGGGCATCCTTAAATGGAAGGTGGAGGAGCTCAAGGTCTCAAGCTCAAGGTCAGCTCCATGATGTTGTCATGTAGGAGTGGAAGAGGATTCCAGTGACAATCTGTGAAGCTCTAGTGAACTCCATGCCCAAGAGAGTTAAGGCAGTGCTGGAAAATAATGGTGGCCACACAAAATATTGACACTTTGGGCACAATTTGGACATTGTCACTTAGGGGTGTACTCACTTTTGTTGCCAGTGGTTTAGACATTAATGGTTGTGTGTTGAGTTATTTTGAGGGAACAGCAAATTTGCACTGTTGCTGTACACTGCCTACTTTATCTTGTAGAAAAGTTATATCGTTAGACTTCTCTCATGGAAAGATACAATAAAAAACATACAAAAATGTTAGGGGTGTACTCACTTTTGTGACATACTGTACATAGTGCTGGATTGTACCTTCTGAAGCCAGTTTGCCCATCACTGCCTTAGGGAGTCAGTTATCATATGTAACATCAATAGCAGGCTTGCTTCTTATTCTCAACTAGGCTACTGTCCATTTATTTTCAACCTTAACTGGATACCACTCTGACCTTGGAGTGCTTTAAACCTAGCCTTTGCCTCCTTTCTCCTTTTGTTCTGTTCATTTCACTTTTTTCGTAGCTGACATTTGCCTCTCTCACTAAGATCATTAATCAACTTCTTCCTCCCTTTTTCTACATCACGTCTCTATCTCTGCCTCTCACTCTCTGAGTTGCCTCTCTTTCACCTCCTCTCAGCATCAGTGTCCTGGTGGGCACAGTATCTCCATTGCCTTTGGGCAGCACTAAGTGGAAACATGGTCTGCAAATTATAAAATGTGTCATTATTTCTGATTTACTGTCTGACTGACAGATTAAGTAAAAGGCTCATTGAGTGCATGGGTGGATGACAGAGATAGGGAGTGAGTGAGTAAGTTAAACACAGAGTGGGTGGGTGAAAGAAAGGCAGGGAGTTGATGAGTGAATGGTGAGAAGGACATAAAGTGGGTAAGACAGATATAGAAGCAAGTGACAGAGTTAGTGGGTGGATGAAAAGATGGATAACTTGTCAAAGGCAGAAAGAGGTGAGAGGGTGCGTGCGAGAGATAGAGACTGAGAGGGTAAGTGAGTGAGTTGGAAAGTGAGTGGGTGAGTAAAAGACAGGGAATAAGTGAGAGAAAGAGACATTGCAGGTATGAGGATGAGTGACAGACAAACCAATAACAGAAGATTAAAAAATATATATCCAACATCATAACCATTAATGGTACATGGCTTTGACCTTTGTCTTTCCCTAGTTAACACCTTATATCTTCAACTTAATTAAATTTTCAAATTCAAATAGCAACAAGATCCCCTTGTCACCATTTTAGCTTAAAATAGCTGCAGCTTATTATGTGGTCAACTACCCAGGCTAACATATAGTCTATTCAATCTAAAATTCTATCATTTTTTATTATAAGTTAAAAAAATAAAGCTGCTTCCTGATCTATTGCATGATGGGTTGATAAGGTTAAGCTTAAGGAACACTGTCTAACATACCAACACAGCAAACAGTGTTGAATAATGAAAGAACTACCTTCTTTGAAACTTGGCTTCTGCAAGTTGTCCTGTCCTCGTTGGTTTACAGTAACAGTGCATTTGTAACCGTAGAAAATGTAAAGATGGTGGCAAGCTAAACTAAGGGACATACACAAATCATAACTTTAATTCAAAAATTAATGTTTTTATTTCACATAAATGTACTTTATAATATAAGTGATTTCAATAGCTTCTGCACAATTCCAGGTTACGAAATGTTCTCTATGAGGACAATGTATGGAATGTCAACATAGCAGCGACCAGGAACTTTTTTCAATGCCTCGTTTTGAATGCCAGGGCACTTGTTGTACTACCAAGAGTGGAGCTACTTAGATCTTTCTTAATGGTTTAAAAATAACTATATCTTCAACCTGCCTTGCCTCTGTGTTTTTCTAGCTGGTGTGCGACCAAGGTAGGGTACTACCTGTAAAAACAGTCTTTTTAATGAATGATTTGTACACTTACAACAGTATTGGCAACTATTTTCAATAGAAAGTAGCTGCACCAAAAGTCAGTAGATGATGTCACACATTATTTTGCATACATGTAACGTCATAACATTGTATTCACTCATAGAACTATAGAACATCAACTTCCATGTAACGATACAGGCTGATTCTACATAGGCCAGTCTATACTTTAATAATAGTGTGGCAATGCTGCAGAGCGGTATGAGAAGGGAGATGATTATAGATGTTTTATCTACACAAAAACGCTCAGTCCAAAGTATGCCAAAGTTACAAAAGTTGGCAAATTTGTTGCTAGTTACTAAATAAGATTTTTTGGTGTTAGTGATGGCCAAAAGCCACTAAATCTAGCAACAAGTCGCTAAATTGCCAACACTTCCCTCATTTTGAATTCCAGGACCGTTGTTGTACTACCAAGGAAGTGTGGACCTACTTAGAACTTTTTTTAATGGTTTAAAAATATCTTTATTCAAGCTTCTGATCATGCCCCAATCGCTACCATTGTAAGCCTTTACGACAACAATGGTAAAAATAGTGAAGTTCGAAATGGAACAGGCTAGCCTAGTTTGGCTCATCAGCAAACATATCATGTTTTAACATACCTAAAGTTTATTTTACACCTGGTTATTCCTTTCAAAACAAAAAAGCTGAAGAATCAAGATCACCACATATTGATCAGTCTTAAACTGTTATTATTAGGAGCAAACACCATGTTTCACTAAGTGCTTCATCAGGCTTGCTCTTGCTATATGTAAATGAAGGCAAAAGTGGCCAGCTTGTGAACACACAGTTACAGAAATAGGCTACACCCCCAACAACTATGCAACAAATCTGTCAAAGATAAGTCCATGTCCAAAAATCTAAAGATGGATTATAGCTACGTTTGGCACAAGGTATGTTGATGGTTGTTGTCACATTTATGCAGAATTACGCCACAGCTTCAAAATCATCCCAGTTTTTGATCAATGAAATTAATAAATTGTTACAGGCCTGTGACTGTGTTATGCTTATACTTAAGAACAACTATTATCAATGTGTACTTTACATGCACTCTTGGATCTTCGTAGGCAAATCTACTACATGAGAGTCTAAAGCAACCGGCCTTGCAGGGGTGTTGGACAAGATTAAGCGGGAAGTATGCCACTTCATCCCATCCTGCAACACATAAGTTGCTGGGCTGACCGTACATTAGATTCGCATTGGTTTGGTGAACCCTTGTTGCGCGTTAGGTGCCTGTGACTGTTTTTGAACGTGCACACGACCTCTCTTTGAATGTAGAAGTGCATGTACCTCATCTGAAATCAATGTAGGTTTACATCTTACTCTGCTGAGCTGATACTCTCTGTGACAGGGCTGCATTATCCATGCATTTCATAAGGAGAAATGCCAGTTGTTGCATGGAGAGTAGAGTGGTACACCTTAACGTGACTGCGTATTTGCAGTCCTCTCTAGCGGCTTGACTGTATCCATAGCCAACGTTTTCCATGGCGGAGATGGAAAGTGCACAGGCTGGGTGGCGGTCTTGTCACATGACTGACATAACTGACATCACTTAATCAGTTGTGAAACCTAATTATCCATGCCTGGTAACCAGTATAAATCATGAAGACCAAGAGGCAGTACTCGTGCAGCGCTTCAGTGACAGAAGAGACAACTGTGGCAGGAGACACAGATCATCACGGACTACAAGCCCACTCCACAGACCGCCAACAGCTCCACCTCTCTGCAGAATGAGCTGAATAAATTCTTTGCTTGCTTTAAAGCACATAACAACACCCCAGCGCAGAACCCCACTCCACCCCCTCCTGGTGATCAGGTGCTGACACTATCCCCGGACAGTGTGAAGAGAGCAGTTTGCATACCAGTCCAACCACTTGACCAATGATGCAGTCTCTACAGTCCTCCTCTCAGCCCTCACACACCTGGACACAAGAGGCTATGTTGCAATGATGTTCACAGACTTCAGTTCAGCATTCAACACAATTGTCCCCTAGCAACTCATACTTAAACTAGACTGGCTTGGGGTCAACACCTCGATGTGCAACTGGATGCTGGACTTCCTGACTGGAAGACTACAGACAGTACGGGTCGGCAGACACCTCCAACACCGTCACATTGGGCTCCCCAAGGATGTATGCTGAGCTCCCTCCTCTTCATTCTGCTGACCCATGACTGCACACTGTCACACAGTTCCAACCTCTTCATCAACTTTGCGAATGCTACAACTATGGTGGGCCACATCAGCAATGACAATGAGATGCACTTCAGGAGTGAGGTGAGCCACTTGGTCAAGTGGTGCAGTGACAACAAGGACATCGTCGTAGACTTCAGGAGAATGCACACTCAGCATTACCCCCTAACCATCAATAGAGCTGCTGTGGAGAGAGTAAGCAGCACCAAGTTTCTGGATGTGCACATCTCTGAGGACCTCTTCTGGTCAAAGATCACTGCATCACTGGCCAGCAAAGCCCAACAGCGACTCTACTTCCTCCACAAGCTGAGGAGAGCCAGAGCCCCAGCCCCCATCATGAGCACCTTCTACAGAGGCACCATAAAGAGCAGCCTGACCATCTGCATCACTGTGTGGTATTGCACCTGCACAGTGTCTTGCCAGAAACAGCTACACCGGGTAGTGAGAGCATCTAAGAGGACAGTGGGTGTCTCTCTCCCCCCCGAATTGCAGGTGATCCCACCCACCCGTCCAACAGCTTCTTCAGTTTGCTGCTATCAGGAAGGAGACTATGCCGCTCAATTGCTAATACAGGCGTCAATCACCTCGCGGCTCGATTACTGTAACTCTCTCCTAGTTGGTCTACTTGCCTGTGCGATCAAACCATTGCAAATGGTCCAGAACGCTGCAGCGCGGTTGGTTTTCAACCACCCCAAAAGGACACATGTTACCCCCACTCTTCAGAGACCTTCACTGGCTGCCAGTAGCTGCCAGAATTAAACATAAGGCTCTGACACTAGCCTACAAAGTAATTTCAGGTTCCGCCCCGGCCTACCTCAATGTCTTACTACAGGCTCACGTCCTGTCCAGGGCACTGCGTTCCACTCACACGAATCGTCTATCGGTACCCTCGCCTCTCACAAAGCGAGGTCACTCTAAACTCTTCTCCGTGGTTGTCCCCAAATGGTGGAATGACCTACCAGTTGCGACAAGAACAGCAACATCCCTCCCTATCTTTAAAAAGCTTGTAAAAACCCTTCTCTTCTGAGATTGCTTCCCTTCCTATCAAAACTAACATAACTAACAAACACTAATCCAACTCTCTCTCTCTCTCTCTCTGTCCCTATGCAGAAGTACATATGTCTGTTGTGTCCCAACTCTGTGTCCTTTTACACCTCTGTTGCTTATGTCCTCCTTTTTGTAAGTCGCTTTGGATAAAAGCGTCTGCCAAATGCAATGTAATGTAATGTAATGAGACTGAAGAGCCTCTGGGCCAGGACCAACAGATTGAGAGACAGCTTCATCCACCAAGCTGTCAGGATGCTGAACTCTCTCTGAACCCCACAAACTCTGGATCTTCACCAACCTCCTCCCTCTGAACCTCTTATACCCTAAGTATATAATTTATAACAATCCTAAGAAGGAACAAAGTGTGGGTGCATCAGCTGGAGGTTAAATCAGTCAGTAGGATGAATCCCTTGTGGTGTAACTGTGTGTCAAGAAAGCGCAAAATGGTCTAGTGAAACTAGCATTTGTCTCTGTTAAGCTGTAGGCCTGTTTCCTGTAAGTTCTGAAGGACAGAAGCAGGAGCGGCCTCATGTTCCAAAAGGCTTCTTCAGTTCTGGTCCAATGATGTGGAACCAGGAGTTATACCTCTGGACCACTGGAGGTAGAGCTGTAGACCACACCCCTCACAAAGGGTGCTTTCCTGCACCCTCATCCATGGCTGACATGTCCTTGAGCAAGGCATCTAACTCCACATTGCTCCAGAGACTGTAACTGAAACCCTGTACCTAAATAACTATAAGTTGCTCTGGATAAGAGCATCAACTAAGTGTAATGTAGTGTAGTATGTATTTCTTTGGAATTCCTTCATGCTAGTGAGTTACTACTGCCTACGCCTCCATTGTCCAGAAAATGCTGTATTTCAAATTAGCAAACATCTTAAAATGCATTTTTATAAATTCCCAAGTGTGGGGATGGCTCAGTTGGCTTGGTTCACAATGTATTATAGTGTTGAAAACTATCCTAGCTTATATATTAGTTTGTGGAAATTGCAGTAAAGTACTGCAGACAATTTCTCACTTTAAGTACACGTCTCATTTGGACAAAATGTCTCATTTATTAATGTCTCATTTATTATAAACCAAAAATCCAAGTAGGAAAAATCGCGCAGAGCCGAAAGACAATACAAGCATGGAATGTGACATCATGAACATGTGGCATGACCGTGATAGGAATGTTGAACTTACAAGAAAGGGTGAATTATGTTAAAATGTAGGTTCACTTTCAGGGCCTCTTGCAACCATGAGCTGAGCCACACAAGGATGAAGCGGTGGTAAAAAATGTCCATGTCAGGGAAGTCCTGCAGGGATGGTGGTGGGTGCAGGAACTGTGTGAATGCCTAGACTTTTGATAGAGAGGGATTGCACCATCCTTAGTGAATCTGTGTCCTAGGAAGTCAATGGTAAATAGACTAAAGTGGCATTTAGTGGGGTTGACAAGACTTGAACGTGCTCGCTAACGATCTCGTCAAGGTACACAAAAAAGGCAGAGTCTATAAAGCATTGAAAAGTTTGAGTGGTGTTTTTTTAGGTCAAAAGGCATGGGCAGGAACTCAAACAAGCCAAGCAGTGTTATCACTGCTGTTTTGGAAATGTCCAGTGGGTGTACAGGCACCTAATGGTATCCCTACTTTAGAAGGTCTACTTTAGAAAAAAATGACCTTGCACACCAGGTGTGCTGAAAAAATCCTGAACATTCAGGATTGGGCTGAATGTCATAGCGTCATTAGGTCACCAGTTGCCTCACAGGGACCAACCACCACCAGGTTTTGGGACAATGTGGTGGGGCTTGGTCGGGTCAAGGTGCTGAGCACGGGCATAGACAGGTAGTACAGTAGTACGTTTTTTTTTTTGAAGAAAAAGAGCATTAATTCCATTGGTAATGGATGCCCTAATACATTTTTGGGGGGGTTGAATTACGCCCCTGTATTACATTTAAATGTAAGGTGACTTCATGAGTTTCAGGCATTATACATACCTCTCAAAATTAAAACAAACAACATGCATGGTGAAACAACCTTTTATTCCATAACATCGGGATGGGGCTACATCCGCACCAAGTTTTCTTGTTGTCCCGGTCGTTCAGTGCCCAGTGTCCAATGCTTACAGAGGTTGTCTTGCTGATTGTACATGATAAATGCAGTTTCTGCCTTCCTGGTCCAAGATATTGGCAATTAAAAATTCCATTTTTACATGTACCCATTTCTGGCTGGTGTTTATGAGCTCGGTTGATACACCTCTGTGACATGACATACCAAAATAAATTCATTGTCTTAGTTGAAATGGTTGGTGTGGGTTATTTAATGAAAACTTCTAGCTTTGAGGGGGAACACTGTGACACCCTATGATGAAATGTCAACAAAATTTGGCGTGCGTGTAGATTTGGTGTGTTAAGTTTTATGAAATGCGGGTGATTAGAAGATATTGACCATCAAGCTACTTTAAGCTATGTGTTCAATTTTGATTGTGGTGTAACTTTGAAACAGCTCATCTGAAGATATATCCTTTGATATGTTTTGTTGCCATGGTCTGTAGATGATGTTAATCAAATTTGGTGGAAATTGAATGAATGCCCTATGACAAGTTTGTTTACTTTCACTTTCGACATTTTAAATTTTGCCGGAAATAGTTTTAATTAGAAGTAGTCGTGCACCAGTGTTTTAATGCCTGAATGCTTTTTGCATTGCATTTGCAGTGCTTGCTGTACTTTTAGAGGTAATTGTGCTGATCGTGCATGACATATCTTGCCCTCTCAGTCCAAGATATTGGCAATTCACAACCCCAATTTTGGCATTTACCCATTTCATTAGGTTGCTCTATGCTACAAGTAAGTGGTTATGGGCTGGTATGTTTCTGTAGCAACAGCATACTAAAACTGTTTTTGGAGTCCTGGCGTCGATAGGAAACAGCATGCCCTGTGACAAAATGTCACAAAATTTGATGCACATTCAAACAAGTTTAAGCTATGTCTTCAATATTGGTTCAGATGTAGCTTTGAAACTATGATCTCAAGATAAATCCTTTGATAACTTTTTGTCAGCATTGTCTGCAGATCACATTTGGTGACATTCACATGAACACCCTATGAGCAATTCTTTTGAATTGATCATGTGTCCATGCATATAACCCCAATTACCTCACTTCCTGTTGGGTGTGGCTAATGCAATGTATATACGAAAGTTGCTCGCAATATTGACCCCATGACACCTACCAAATTTGGTGAGGGTAGCTGAAACTACATGCCGACCACAGGGCTCTAAGTCATAAGAGGGCGTGCTCTCTGGGTCTCTGGGTCTCTGGGCCACACCCACAGCCAAGCCTCTGTCCCTGAGAAGCGACCATCAGTTCCTATGTGTGTAAAACATTTCATGAGTTTTCGTGCATGGGAAGTGTCTCAAAAAAGGGGTTCGAGTGTCTGAGAAGAAGAAAAGATTTTTTTTAAAAGCAGGTGCTTGGGGCCTAAAACACTTTGACTAAACCTACATATATAACGCTATATTACACTACTTCTAGCTGCAGTCATAATAAGAAATATGTTGTGATATACACAGTCATGTTCACATTGCTGAAACAATCGTCCTCTGACTTTTGCACAATCTGCACATAAATGGTAAGCTATTGAGGATTTGAGCGGTGGATGTATTTGCCAAGATGAAGCAGGGTCTGAGGCATGTACAGTGGCGGCTCTCGGCTGCAGGTAAATGGCCGTGTCAGCATTTAGCCACCTCAGCATAATCTAGTCGACTCGCACTCAACCAGCTAACGCAGATGACAACTGTAAGGCGTTGCAAGCCATGACATTGGGGTATGACTGTAATTCTCATTAAAGCTAACCTTGTGAGTGCCACCAAGACCAATTACAAATAAAATTGGATGATGATTTACATGTTTCACATATTTATCAAACCAAATAATTTACATTTTATTAGCAGCGTATATAAAAATTCAATTCTGATAAAATAAAGACTAAATGAATAGGCTTTTGTCACTCTCAGGGAGGATTTAAATACAGCCTCTTTCCCTCCATGGATAGGTATTTGCTATAACTCAGTTAGACTGACAAGTTGCAATGCACCAAAGAGGTAACAAAGTGTCACACCTCTGTGTGTTATAGGGCTATATACCAGTTTGGGTGGAGAAAGAGCAAAGTTTCATTTCAGGGGAGGGTGGACAGAGTGATGCTCAGGCATCAGGCATTCAGAAATTCTGTCCTATTCACACCCACACACATTTCAGCTCAAGTCACCTGGAGACCACCTGCACAGTTTTACTTGTTCTGCTGTTCTGACATGTTGAGTTGACAGCACCCAGCAATTTCCTGTGAGCCGGTACCTCTCCATGGTGCTGAGCTGGATTGCAATAGAGCTGTCCTTGTCCAGAGGGTATTAAGTGCTTGTAGTTACGCATTCATATGGTCATTTATGATTATGTTTAAGTTAACCATTCAATATCAGCAAGAGAAAAAAAATGACAATATGACCAGCAATGTCTGATAGAATGTATATTTTACAGGCTGATTTAAGCTCTATATGGTGCAGAATTGTAAACATTATCTAATGTTGCCCAGACCGTCTCGTGCACTTTGCAATTTGCCCCAGTATTACACTCTGTTAACGCAACTTCATATTAAACTATTAGACATATTCAGCCATTTTGTCATGTAAGAAATTTGTACTATGTTAAAGAAGATACTTGATGTAATATGCAATTGATTAAACTGGTCTAATAACACATTTAGCACTGATAATTGTGTATGGTCCTGTCAGTTTTCTTACACCAAGTCTCTTATCGCTTGAAAAATGTCTGAGCAGATCACATATACATTTGCATGAATTATGTAATACAATTAAAAAAGAAAAAGTTTAAGACAGTGTATGATTTCTATATCAGAAGTTTCTCTCTCTTTCTCTCTCCCTCCCTCTAGCTTTCTCTCTCTCTCTCTCTCTCTCTCTCTCTCTCTCTCTCTCTCTCTCGCTTTCTCTCTCTCATTGTGTGTGTGTGTGTGTGCATTCTCAAGTGTGTGTGTGTGGGTGTGTGTATGTGTGTAGTAGGTCAGTGAACATTGCCCTAGGTGAAGCAGAAGGTCCTTGTCCGAATCAGCTTAAAATAGACACAGACATGTGCAGTGTGTGTGTGTGTTTGTGTGTGTGTGTGTGTGTGTGTGTGTGTGTGTGTGTGTGTGTGTGTGTGTGTGTGTGTGTGTGTGTGTCTGTGTGCATAAGTGCACACTGCAATGTTTGCCACACAACACACACACACACACACACACACACACACACACACACACACACACACACTATATCTGTAGGCTTTGTCCCTATCCTTGTCCTTACAACCACAGTGGCTTGCCTGCAGTCATTCCCAACATCTTCCTGCCCCCTGGGCACCAAGTTTACTATCTTTTTCTCTCTATGCTTTGTTCATGTGGTTGTTGGTTTGTGCATCATTTGTGTCCTTGAGTGGAAATACATATGCAAAGCTTAATTTCAGTACTATTTCTAAGTGTGTGTGTGTGTGTGTGTGTGTGTGTGTGTGTGTGTGTGTGTGTGTGTGTGTGTGTGTGTGTATTAAGGTAGAGAGGAAAACTGTTTTCTCCTCTGTCTCTCCTCTGCAGCATGCTGGCATCCAGCCATGCTTCAGGCTGACTGTCCCCTCTGCTCTCTCTCTCTCTCTCTCTCTCTCTCTCTCTCTCTCTCTCTCTCTCTCTCTCTCTCTCTCTCTCTCACACACACACACACACTCTCTCTCTCTCACACACACACACACACACACACACACCTCAAGGAGCAGATCAGTATCTTTTTACTAGTTGTCTTTACTACAAGCACATAGAACCCAGCTACATACTGCAAATAACAATGATAGCTTATTAATTTAAAGCAACTCACACTTTAAAAGTAAAACAACTGTATACATCCAAACAGTAGCCTAAAAGAGATAATATCATAAACATTAATTTCCGCAGAACCTGTAAAAGCAGAAGACATTCATAGTAATGCTCAAAGGACAAAAATGTTCACTTCTCTTGTTCTGTTACTACATGAATAGAAGGACCGTTTCCACCGGATCACATGGCCTAATTTAGCGCTCCATGCGCCTCCCGTTGTGATTCAGAGGGAGCACTATAATATTTCTTGACAGACGGGACGGCCGCACGCAGAGCACAAAGCTCACAGAGGGAGAAGTTTCATCTCCGTCATTATACCTCAAGTTTTTATCTAAGTGTGTACGTTATAGTCCTACCAGTTGTGGTTAATTTTTGTAGAGAAATCGGTTTTCGCGATTGGCCATACACATTACCAGTTTCAATAACTAACTTAATTAAAAGCTACATTTTAACTTAAGAAAATTCGGCCAACTAATCGCGAATCGGTCATTCAGCAGAAACTCGTGCTTGGGACTTTCCGAGAAATTTCCGTCGCGCGAGACCCACATCCACTGCGCATGCAGTCGGGACAGGTGCTGGCAAGCAGAATCCATCTTCGGAAAAGAAAAGAGGCTCTCCCACTCTCACATACTCTCACTCACTCAGTTGGTGATACAAGGAGACACGAGGGGTGCGGACAGCGATGCATGTCTGAGTCGGACGTCCTGACATTCTTCCTTGTGTTGTAAGAGGTAAGCAAGACGGCAAAGGCTTTGATGCAGTTTTGGGTATGCAGTAATTCTCAAGGGCAACCGCGAATCTAAAAATAATTTCTTACGTTTACTTACTGCATTTTAGAACTTCTCTGAGCCACTTCTCTGTCGCATTATTTCGGCGCTTTATAGAATCGCGAGATAGTTTTTGTGAGTGTATTTTCCTCCTCGGTTGTGATGGTCATGATTAATGTTACTGTGCTCGCGAGCTTCACTGCGGACTAGGAGCTCGCGCGTGTTGGATCCAGTCCCGACTTTTGACTCCCCCGCTTAACCACCACTTCATCCTTATCTGTAGCTGTTAATTGATTACACTACAAGGGTGAAACACTCACGTCATCTCACTCGTGTGTATGGTTGAGTCAGATGAGGTAGCTTTATTCTGAATCCTACTGGTGCTGTACTATTAGATTGCAGTCCGTTTTGCACGAAAAGCTTGTGGTACTTGGGACATTCATTAGACTAATGTTGACTAATGACTTTTAAATAATACATTTTAAGTGTGTGTGTGTGTGTGTTTGTGTGTGTAGCCTATATATTTGTGTGGCTGGCCTGTGTATTTCTATGGAAAAGACTATGGAAAATTGCCTTTCCAGCAATGACATATCTGGGCTGATAACAGTGTGTCTATTTGCAGGACTTACAATGGCGTGGAGTAAACTTGCTCTGTTGCTGGTGTTGTTGCTTTGCACTGTGGATTCATCAGCAAAAGAGAAATCAGGGGGCAAAAAGGGGAAAAAGGGCAAAAAGGTCATCTGCCCCTCGTGAGTGAACCCAAATACAATCTGACATTCTTTTATGTTGTCCAGTAGTAATGCATGTATTTGCTAAGGCACACTCGTGCACATAAGTTTGCTGATGTCTAGATTCTTTGACAAAAAGACACAGACATCACACATGAACATTAGACTGATTTGTATCTTTCTTTTTTGTTTTATCCTGCCTTGGATACAGCACCAAAAGATTAGAAAGATAAAGCTGCAATCTCACACCTCCATACACCACTGTCCATACCCCACTGTTGCACAATAAAAGCAGTTGGCACTTTGGAAAGGGGCAGTGAGCTCACAGGCTCAGTATAGCTATCTATCTAGTATAGCTACTCATTATTATCATTACATATTACTTATTATTTGTAGCAGTAGTAGTGTAGTATATTGTAGTGTAACTGTTATATCTATTATAGTTAGGCCTGTTCATAGACTGGGGAGCTCAGATCATTTAATCTCTTTGGTCTGACATAGTAATAAGATAGAGCTTACATTGTGTATTATTATGTAGAGCTATTTAGTATTTGTGACTATATGTGACTATTTGCATGTGACTGTATTTCTGGATGGCCAAATACTGTAAGAGCTTGATGTAAATTGAACATGTGGCTTTGAAGGGTGTTTTTAGAAAAGCTGTGGCTGATTTGATATCTCTGCAGACAACAATGTTTTGCTCATATTTCTAAGTTGATTTTTACAGGGTGATTTTTAACACACACTTCATACTGGCGATGGTAGATCACTGACACAGAATGGCTGAATAGAACAAAATCTCATACACAGGCAAAACACTGGGCATTGGTGGACAAAAAATGTGTATACACCAAGGAGACTCTACTAGGGCATAGAACAACACTCTGTACATAAACGGAAATGTCAGAACTACCCATAACATAGAATATATAGAATTTTGTAGGCTACATACAAATACTGTGCACCTCCCCTTGTGTGTCACAATACTATAACTTCACAGCCACCACATGCATATGAACCCTTTTGTAATTATGCCTATAGGGTAGTTGACTTTAGCAGGCTTTGTGTCCAGCTGTTATGTGTGCAAGGAGTCAGCTATGCTCCAGATGACAAAGGGTGAGCATCTACTTTTAGGAGTTCCTTATCGCTGCAGATAAGTAGGAACCAAGGGTTCCCGGGCTCATGCCAGCGTGAGGCTGGGAGACTCTGCAGGGTTATCAGCTGCATTACAACTGATGGCAAAATTAGATGGAGGACCAGGGTGTAACACACATTTATGCAGACACACAGGCAGACATACAGACCAGTCTATTCTGCGTCATTGCCTATGTCCATAAATGTATTATTCACAGGAAAGGGCAGGGGAATCTCTATGCTGTTTTTTACAACCAGGTACTCTTCTCATGTGAAAGGAAAAAGCAAGAACCCAGATCCATTTGTTCAGAGTCATTGCTGAGTGTGTGCTCCCATCCTTCACTGTAGCTCAGGGCGCGTGCTGTGGTTCAATAACAGCCATTCACAGCCCCACAGCCCCCAGAGTCAGCCCACAGGAGCTCTTCTGTCTGGCCTTGCTGTACCATGGGGCTGCCCCCGCACCAGTCTGACAAATGCAAAGACTTTGTGATCTAATATATCTGTGTGGGAAACTGCATTGCAACGGCACATCAGGAGCCACTGTAGAGAATACCTGGGAATGCAGCTGCTCTTTTTGTAAGACATAAAAAGGGTTGATCTTAAAAATAGTGCAACTTATACTAGTTGTTTGTTAGTGATTTAAACTGCCGTGATGATACTGTAATTGTAATTTGACATTTGATGGTTATGCAGTGTACGGTGTTTATGTTTTGGTGATTGATATTGTAATATAATTTTAGTGATGTCACATTTGCGTTTTTCTCTAGTGTTGTGGGCTTGGAAGTGGCCAGGCTGGTATGTGTTGTTTGACGATGTGTGGTGGTCTGTGAAATGAGTGCAGTATGAGTGTGAGCATGAAGGGGTGGTCCAGGGTGTTTTTGTCTGCCCTCATCTGTGATGTTTGACTCATCAACAGGACAGCTTAGGGCTATGGGCTAAAGCTCCCTGAAACATCTAACCACACAGACACGTAAAGCTGTGTCACACCCAAGACCCTCTCACATCCATCACCAGCAGCTAGCCTGCACCACAAAACACAGGACTAGTGTGACTAGATTAAGCCAGTTCATCAGCACCTCTTCCAAACATACGGTCCACATTTAGCACTTTGTTTCATTAAGTCTTTAAACTGAAGCATTGTCAAATGTAGACTTAACGCTTGTGATATTTTTGTGATGTTGTGTTGTTTATTCCCATTGACAGGCAGTTGTCCGCTGAAGATTTGGACCGAGTCCCTGGTAATTCAACCAGCAATATTCTTAATAGATTGCTGGTGACATATGACTCCCGCATAAGACCCAACTTTCAAGGTTTGTCCTAACTGCCAATGATTTAAGCTTGTCAAGAATCTCTGTTTTTTTGCCAGATCAAGCTGCAAAGCTGCTTGTTTATTTAAATCAGTCAAATGAAGTTTATGTTATTCTAGTGGATAGCACACAGGTTGGTGCCCCTGAAGAAAAACATGTATTGCATATTCTAAATAATTTAACATATAGTCTAGAAGTTGAAGCTGTTTGTAGGGCCACAAAGGGCTTCGACAATCTCTGATTTTGTCTTTTAAGTTGATCAGGAAATTAAGGCCAGGATTGAGCTCTTCCATGTGAACGTGTTTATGTAGCCAGCCTCTTCATTATCCCCGGGTCCAAATCTTTAAATCTTCCCCATGCAATGATGAGGTTTCATGTAATATTCATAAAGTAGAGTTATTAGCCCATTACTGTGGGTTACTTTCTCCCTAACTCATTCAAGGTAATTACTACGGATATTTATTTACTACATTTCTTATTTATATACTGCCCTGTAAACTATAAACTGGTCTTAGAGCTATGTTGGTCCAGGTTACTCTCTCTTTAACACCCACAAGCACACACACACACACACACGCATGCACGCACGCACGCACAGACATTAATACACAGCATTAATACTAACATGTGTATGGGACTTTATTTACAGGAATACCTGTTGAGGATAAGGTTAACATTTTCATCAACAGTTTTGGATCAATTCAAGAGACCACAATGGTATTACTTTCATATTTTCAAGCTGTTTTTTAAAAACACTATATCTACAAAACATTTATACATGTTTTAAAATGGATTATTAAAATGTTCTCTATTTAATATAAATGTGTGTATACGTAGGACTACCGTATTAACATCTTCCTGAGACAGCGCTGGAATGACCCTCGGCTACGTCTCCCCACTGACTTCAAGTCTGATGCCCTGACAGTGGACCCAAAGATGTTCCAGTGTCTATGGAAACCTGACCTATTCTTTGCCAATGAGAAGAATGCCAATTTCCATGATGTGACACAGGAGAACCTATTACTTTTTATCTACCGCAATGGGGATGTACTAATCAGTATGAGGTGAATTTACACACACAGACAGACACACACACTTACACACTCACACACACATGCACACACACACACACACACACAGACCACACACATGCATACACACACACACACACACACACACACACACACACACACACACACACACACACACACACACACACACACACACACACACACACACACACACACACACACACACACACACACACACACACACACACACACAAATATGCACAACTGTATTTTTACAGCTTTCTCTGGACTCCTTAACAGCACCATGAACACATTCATAGCAGTAGTTAACAAACAGCATTGAACCAGTCCTCCTCTCACACGACAGCAGAGATTGCTGGTTGTTCCCTGAATCAATAGCAAAGAGCATTTCAAATGCTACAGGCCCAATATGTCAGATCTTCCAATGATCTTCACCTTCCACTTCAAAATGTAGAGTTTTTGTTGGCCTACCCTACACATCTACACTAAGTTAAATAAGGTATCAGGCTTTGCCGACAAATAGACAAACAGCAGTGAAAGCTTGACCTCCTTGGTAGAGGTAATCAGGAGAAATGACTGTACAGTAATATGAGTAATGTGTGTGTGTGGTGTGTGTCTATGTGTAGAGGTATATGTGTTTGTGTGTTAGCTTCGGCCTTACTGGATAGTCTGTAAAGGTCTTTATGACAGTGAAGTAGAAGGAATATTGTAGGTCTTTATCTGCCATGTGTGCAGTGCCTGAGGGACCAACCTCGCTCTCTCTCTTTCTCTCTGTTCTGTGTGTGCGTGGGTGCGTGCGTGCGTGTGCATGCGTGTGCATGCGTGTGTGTGTGTGTGTGTGTGTGTGTGTGTGTGTGTGTGTGTGTGTGTGTGTGTGTGTGTGTGTGCACGCGTCCCTCTCTATGTCTCTTGCTCTCTCCCCTCCTCCCTCTGTCATCTGCCTTTGAACCACCACATGCAGGCAAAGGCTAATGAAGCCTGCAAAGCTCTGAGAAACACGCGAATACTAAGTCATTTTCTTATACTTAGGGTCTCCCACTTGAACTCACACAAACATAGCACAGCACATGCACACATACAGACATACGCTTCAGTATTTATGTTATTCATTTGAATTTAGATAGATAGATAGATAGATAGATAGATAGATAGATAGATAGATAGATAGATAGATAGATAGATAGATAGATAGATAGATAGATAGATAGATGGATAGATAGATTGATAGATTGATAGATTGATAGATAGATAGATAGATCATTTGAAAAGTATTTATGTCAGTATTTATGTTATTCATTTGAATTTAGATAGATAGATAGATAGATAGATAGATAGATAGATAGATAGATAGATAGATAGATAGATAGATAGATAGACCATTTGAAAAGGAAGGACACTGTGGCACTGATTGGTGGTACCATAGCTCATCCTCATTACTCGTTCAGCTGTGTCAAGTTTTAGGTGGCACCTGCATCATGTACCATCTTCGTGCAGTTTTGCAATTTCTTAATTCCTTAACAATCCTTGTCCATGTGGTGCCATGATGCAGATAGGCAAAGCAGATGTGTCCAAAAATGATAAAGATCTGGTTTTATATATTATTTTATAACCATGTCCACGCAGTTAGGCTACGCCAAAATTGCAGATGTACTTTAGCTTGTTTCAGTGATCACCAGTGTGCCAGTGAATGCAGGTGTGTTCTTTTTGTTGCATTGAGTTTCTACACTGAGACTAGTTTTTGTTTTTATGCTGTATGCATTCATAAGTGGAAATACCCTACCAGTCAGCCTAGGAGTGATGCAGTTATTTAGAGTAGATACAGCATACAACAATCATTTGATATTTATATGATATTACATGAAGGTTTAGTCACCTACATAATGTTTCATTCTACAGTGTCGTATTGTGGTAATGATGTCTTTCACTGTTTATTTTTTACTCTTTTTTAGTCTTCTTTTTGTGTATATAATTTGACTATTTGAGGATGTGTCTATCAATTTCACTTTCTTTGTCAAGCACACCATGTTACCTGCTATAAATACTCTCTATAATGTATTTTATTGTAATCCTTATTCATTTTTGTAAATGTGTACTCCTATACAGGTTATCTATTACTCTTTCCTGCCCACTTGACTTGAGGCTATTTCCCATGGACACCCAACTATGCAAGATTCAGCTTGAGAGCTGTGGGTCACCCCCTTTTACTCCTTCTTACTCCATACATGCTCCATAAGTTCATTTTCATACAGTGTAATATTTCAAATTAATGTAATAGTCATTCAAACTGACCCCCCCCCCCCCCTCTCTCTCTCACACACACACACACACACACACACACACACACACACACACGCTTTCTCTCTTCCTCTGTCTGTGTGTGTGTTTACTACTGCAGATGGATATACAACAAAGGACCTTGTGTTCATGTGGCAATCTGGAGACCCTGTCCAGATGGATGAGATTGCACTGCCTCAGTTTGATGTCAAACAGGAGGACATTAAGTATAGCAACTGCACCAAGTTCTATGCTGGGACAGGTAATGCATGCTTAAGCACAGGAACACACATCCACACACTGATGCACAGGCACCCAAATGCATATAATTTTATTGAACAAACATGTCCCCCAAATTTAATCACAGGCGGAGGACACAGAGACAAGGGGCTCTATTTTCACGATCATACGCGCATTGTCTAAAGTCTGTAGCGCAAGTTGTTTTGGGGGCGTTCCCGACACAATTTGGTATTTTCACGGCGGAAAAAGCGAACATTGCGCCAGGCGCATCGTTCAAAAGGGTTGGGTTAAGTTACTTCATTAGTCATGGGTGTGTTTTGGGCGTAACATACAATTAACCAATGAGAATTTATACTCTCATTCCCTCTAAGAGCCAGCGGGCGCATTGTCCATAGCCTGTTGCTATTACGATTTACCGGGATTTACCCAGACGGGAGGAGCTTTTCGGTGGAGGAGACCGATCTGCTCGTGCGTGTGAGTAGTTAATATTCGGGGATGGAAAGAATCCCCCCAAACCTCCGCGGGTTATAGAAGTATGGGAGGAAATATCTTCAATAATTGTGTCCTCCTTTGGCAAGAAGAGAACTTTCGAACAGTGCCAAAAGCGGTACAACAACGTTAGAAGACGTGAAACAAAAGCTTTAAACTCAAAGGAAACATCAAAAATAACAGGTGGAGGTCCATCAAACCATTAGTCCACTAGTTTTCTTTTTGATGATTAGTCCATTTCATTTCTTACAACTTGTCACGCTGTTTATTAAATAAACTGCAGAACATTGCAATCGCTGTTTATTTAAAACAACAAAAGAAACTGCAGAACATTGCTATAAACTGCAAAACATTTCTATACTCTTATTATGTGTGCCTGTTTGCTTACTAAAACATAAAAATACATGGCTATACAGGCTATACATGTTGCAACTTTTCTGCCAGTTCAGCTCGCCTCTCTGGCGCAGCAGCAGGTACATCGGGGTTCAAAGCGTTGTGCGCCTCTAAAATAGCTTTTCAACAATGCGCCAGTGACGAAAAAGGACCTTTCTATTGATCAACAGCGCAAATGGTTTATGCGTTTTCATAATAGCATCTGGTGCGCTTTGCGCCAGACCACACCTCTTCTTTTTGCTGACCCGCCCGTCACGGCGCAATGCCATCTGTCAATCTAGACAACGTGATTTTTTGCCTGAAAAAATGAACGTTGCGCTGGCACAGAATAGCAATGACAGCATGCGCATGCCGCGAATACACAATGCACCGCGGCAAAATAGGGCCCAAGATGTTTTTTAAAAGTGACAATGTAAAATAAATGACCAACCATTCATACTCAGCAAATTCAATGGTGCAGCCTGTGTGTGGTCATTACAGGACCATGTGCACTTGGGAGAGGGGATGTGTGTGTGTGTGTATGTATGTGTGTGTGTGTGTGTGTGTGTGTGTGTGTGTGTGTGTGTGTGTCTGTGTCTGTGGTCTGTGTGTTAGAGAGAGAGACTGTGTGTGTGGCAGAGGATACATGTGACTCATGTGGTATATAAATAACCTGCAGCTACACTCATAAATCATTCCAACTAAACAAAAAACCTTACTGTGGTCCACATGGGTATTTGTATATTCATGCACAATCAGGTACACACATGCACACACACGCACACACACACACACACACACACACACACACCACAATTACCTCTGGATTTACCTTATATAATTACATATACAGATGTTCCATGAAGGGACAGTATATATGTCATTAAGGATGTTTTCAGCATCTGCCATTGTGATGGAAGTAAGTAATTGAACTCACATAAAAACCCATTATGAAAGGCTGGAATGTTAAGAATAAATTATAGAATGAGATCAGGAAGAGGACGAAAACCAAGGTGAAAAATATAACAGAGTGCATTGGGCCTTGGGGGAGGAAAGATTTTTATATAGTAATGTCATGCTTAAGATGCTGATGTATATATCTCTGTGTGTGTGTGTGTGTGTGTGTGTGTGTGTGTGTGTGTGTGTGTGTGTGTGTGTGTGTGTGTGTGTGTGTGAGAAAGAGAGAGAGAGTGGGAGGATATTGAAGTAGTGGCAAAAACTATGTATTTGTGTTTTGTTCTGTAGGGTACTACACGTGTGTGGAGGTGATCTTCACGCTGCGTCGGCAGGTGGGCTTTTACATGATGGGTGTATACGCGCCCACCCTGTTGATTGTAGTGCTGTCCTGGCTCTCCTTCTGGATCAACCCCGACGCAAGTGCCGCCCGAGTGCCCTTAGGTCAGCCACCCTGCCAGTCCCTTTCCAAAACCTGCCCACACACCCCTCTGCTCCTCTCATCTCTCCTTCCATCTCTCATAGGCTCCTCCCCTTTTCTCCCTATTTCATCTGCCCATCTGTCCATCCCGAGGCTTCATCCCTCTTTCAGGTCAGAGCTCTTTCTCCTCTCTTTTGCCTGTCGTTCATTTTCTGGGGTGGGGAGTGAGTGGAGGGGACCAGTGGAACGATTCTAAGGACAGCCACTGGAATCCCACTCACCCTGCTGCTCAGTCTGCTCCTAATCTGTGCCTGTGTTTTTCTCTCTTCCGCTTCTTTCTGTGCTCCCTCTCCATCGCCTCTCTTTTCGTTTCTCATTTTATCACTCCTCTTTCTCTCTCTCTCTCTGTCACACACACACTGCAGGCATTCTCTCTGTTCTGTCCCTTTCTTCTGAGTGTACATCTCTAGCATCAGAGCTGCCTAAGGTGTCCTATGTGAAGGCCATTGATGTCTGGATGATAGCCTGTCTGCTCTACGGATTTGGCTCTCTGGTGGAGTATGCTGTTGTCCAGGTGTGTTTTTGTGTGTGTGTGTGTGTGTGTGTGTTTGTATGGTTTGAGTCCATATGAGTGCATGTACACAATGTGTTTGTATTATAAAGCCTTTGCGAGAGAGAGGTAAAGAAAGCGAAAAAAGATAGAGAGAGAGAAATCTGCTAGACCTGCTTTGCATCTGTAAATTCTGTGTATGTGTGTATCTGTATGTTGATCAGGTGATGCTGAACAGCCCAAAGCGTATTGAGGCAGAAAAAGCAAGGATGGCAAAGAAGGAGAAGGAGAAAGAGAAAGAGGCAAAGAAGACTCCCTCCAAAACCCCCAACACTATCAATGGCACAGGGGGCACCCCCATACATGTCAGCACACTGCAGGTGTCTGTGTCTATGTGTGCATGTGTGTGTGTGTGTATGTTGCTGTCTATCTATCTATCTATCTATCTATCTATCTATCTATCTAATCTATCTATCTATCTATCTATCTATCTATCTATCTATCTATCTATCTATCTATCTATCTATCTATCTATCTATCTATCTATCTATCTAATCTATCTATCTAATCTATCTATCTATTGCTCTCTTTGCTTGTGTGTGAGGTGTGTTCGTCTTGGTGTGCATCTATGTCTGTATATATATATGTGACTGTGTGTTTGTAAATGTGTGTCTGTTTTGTGTTTGTATGTGTGTGGAATGTTTTTCACTGTAATCAGTCACCCTCATGATTCATCTGGACGTTTGCTATGTTATGACATCATGATTATATTTTTTTTATGACAGAACAGCTGTCCAGTCAATATCATAAACTATGACTATGACCTAATATTTTCTGTCAAGATCAACCTCTGTGAGAATAGGTATATTTGTGCCTTTGTTCCAGAAAAGATGCTTACTGCTCAAGTGTGCTGTGATGCGTAGCATAATGACAACAAATCACCTTACTTTATTCCTAATTAGGCAGATTACATCATGAGGATAGCCTGAGAACAAATCACTGTTCTCCCTCCAGTTTCATGCAATTCAGTGGGACAGATCTTGTCCATACGTAGAGAGCTGGCCATGGTGCTGAAAAAGCCTTGAATGTGTCTTGCTAGCTGTCACTCATCAGCCAGCAAATTAATGCCTGTGGCCATTATTTAGTGAACATCAGCTGTTGCAGCTTCTCCATATAGCTTTCACCACCTTCAGATGGACCTCCAGGAATGTGCTATAAAAATGAGGCCAATGGCACAGCTGCAGTGGAGAACCTAACACAGTGGAGGACCTAATACATCTTTCTCTTCTGTAATTTGATGGAAGGGTATTTCACAGATTTTGTCAGTAATTCATCACATATAGTTCACTACCGTATATTCACAAACACAGAGAAATGTGTAATGAGTATGAATGAATGAGAGTATTCTTTAGGATTAAAATGATAATTAATCCAACTGTGTGTGTGTGGGGGGGGGGGGGCTATACAATGAAATTGATATGTAGTGATAAAGCTACATGCAGAAAATTAATATGACTCTTATTAGTATGGATTGTAATATATATATATATATATATGGTGGGGGTGGGGGGGGTGACAAAGTGTGTGTGCGCGCGCGTGCTGCGGAGAAAAAACGCACATCTGATGGAATGGCTATAATTGCAGTGTGCTATCGTGAGCGTGCTCAGTGAAATGGCAGGAGAGTAAGAGCAGAGGCCTCTGGGAGATTGGGTTTTATCTGTTCTGACAGCAGGAAGAGAACTAGAGCACAGGACTACGTACTCGTGCGTGGACGCGTGTGTGTGTGTGTGTGCATGCAAGACAGAGAGTAAAGGGTCATGTTGAGTTTTACTGTGCTGTTTTAAGCTTGATTTTTTAATGAGTGATTATGTATTGGTCTCTATTGTAAACTGAGGTGTGTGTGTGAATATTAGAATATGTTGAGAAAATATTGAGAGAATTTGTGGAGCAAGAGCAGAAGAGCAGGGTCATGGCATGCGGGTAAGAGGTTAATGCATGCATCTATAGGTGTTAAACTAGCATGAAGCCTAGTTCTGCGGAACTGGAACTGTGTCCCTGTGCCATATGCTGTGCCCGAGGGAGAGAGACGGCTGTTTGTCAGAATTACTTAGCTGATGATAGGCTGTCGTCTGTGTGTGTGTTTGTGTGTGTGTGTATGTATGTGTGTCTGTGTGTTGTTAATCAACAGAACTGATATGCTGAATTAACTGTCTTTGCTTATATTTCTACTGTGTGCATAGGTTGTGGAGACCCGTTGTAAGAAAGTGTGCACCTCAAAGTCGGACCTGCGCTCCAATGATTTCAGCATAGTTGGCTCACTGCCCCGGGATTTTGAGCTGTCCAACTTTGACTGCTATGGAAAGCCCATCGAGGTCAACAATGGCCTTGGCAAATCAAAGAACAAGAACAACAAGAAACCTCCACCTGCTAAACCTGTCATTCCATCAGCAGCCAAGCGTGTAGATCTGTATGCCCGAGCCCTCTTCCCATTCACCTTCCTCTTCTTTAATGTCATCTACTGGTCTGTGTACCTGTGACCTGCACATGGGACACCTGTGTGGGTGCATATAGACACATGAACACAAAACAGCATACATGCCCTCCAGTCTGAATGTGTGTGTGTGTGTGTGTGTGTGTGTGTGTGTGTGTGTGTTAGAGCTTGTGTATGTTCATGTGAAAAGGTTATGAGTTCAAGGTTTTTGAGTTTAATTTCAGTTCTGCTCAGCACCTAGGTATAAACCTTTCTATTGAGATGCCTTGTTTGGTTTGTGTTCTAACCTGGATAAGAAAACCAACACCTGCCAGCTGTCCTGTTCTGGAGATTTCTGTCCCCACGGTAACAGCTCGCTCTGTGGAGAAGTGCTGTGCTGCTGGAGTTGTGAATCTCCCTGGAGGATAAAAAAAACCTGGATGATGCCATTACTGCAGGTACTGCCAAACTCTGTCATTAAACTATGCTAGGGAAAGGAGGAGCCATGGGACTATTTGTGTGTTTGAGTTTTTGCCACAACACACTGTTGTAGTCTTCCAAGCTGTGTCTGTAAAGTCAAAACCAGAATAAGTTTCACTGGGGAAATGTGCATACTCTATTCAGTCTTTCTGTTTCAGTTGTTATGCGCTGAACCTGTCTTCCTAGTCTTCAAATCTCTCAATATTCAAGCTCAAATTTAAACAGTATAATTGTTGAAAGCTTGTGTGTGTGTGTGTGTCTGTGCGTGTGTATACGAGTGATTAGAATTTGCATATGAACTGCTTCAAAGCAAAATAACCAACATTCGGATTGCTGGCCATGTGTGTGTGTGTGTGTGTGTGTGTGTGTATGTGTGTGTGAACTGAAGCTTTTATTGGTCTGTTTAAATACCTTGCACGCAGAGAAAATGACATTAATCCATTTACTAATATATGCAGAACTCTGTATTTAAATAGCTTTAGGCTGGGGTTTGAAAGTGGGTGTAGAGGGACAGGAACAGGGGTGGGCTGCTGTGTGTATGTGCACGTGCATGTATGTGAGTGTGTGCCAGGCTGATAGAGGACAAATTCTCAGGACACGGGATGCTTCAAGGAATCGATTGACTGAAGTTCATGTAAATATGTATTATGGAAATGGCTTCTGTGTACAATGGCATCATGAATAAAAACATGTGAACGTATCTGTGTCTCTTGCTGCAATATGTGGTTGTCCATTTCATCCCAGGTTGATTTACCATTAGTTGCTTCATAGTTACACTGGCAACAGCTTGATATCTGATCTTAGGTAGGGGATGGAACAAAAATGACAGATAATTATCTCAATCCAGTGTAGAATCCAATATTTCAAGTGTAGCCCCAAGTTGTCAATCAAGCTGTCAAATAAATCAGGGAACTGTTTTCCAATTCCTAATGTTAACAAATTGTACAACATGGAATTACAGTAACAAACCATTTTCAAGACAGAAAAAGACTGTCTCGTTAAACTTAATGTAAGTCTATGCTAGTTTATCATTGATTATCTTTCTGGAATACTGGTAAAGTGGCTTTGCTGAACTGCACCAGGCTATTTCTTAGGTTTATTACAATAGCCCTCTGCTGCTCTCTGTTGGATGTCAGTGGAACTGCACCGAAACCTACTGCTGAAAGTAAACCATAAGGCATCTGGGAAAAGTAGTCCTCATCCTCTCCTGGGAATACACTGGCTTCCTGACAGCGCTGGATTCTCCTATGGCTGTTAGCCTTGCTTTGATCTGGAGAGGGGCTTCCTTCATGCAAGTGGGGTGTACATGTGGGGTGTGGGGTAGAACCTGGCCAGTTTCCAAAAAACAGTTCCCAAGTTGCCTCCGGATATGATGTTAGCCAAATAGCCTGTTGGCTTTATGGGTAACAGTTACTCTACAAAACAAGGATCCTTGGCAAGGCTCGCCTGTGTGTCCCATTTACAAATCATACTTCCTGCCAAATACAGCCCTTTCATCTTGAGATGGACCAAATACACCTCATATCACAGGGCTTCACTTGGCATGTCCTTTAAATGCTTAAGCCCAACTGTTTTGTCAAGTGTCAGACAGATATCATATCGAAACATTGTGTAGGAGTTAACCTATGGTCAGCGAAGTTATCCTAAGGTCACTGTAATGTAAAGCCTCCTTTGTAGTTTACCTGGTAGAACAATGCTCTTCAGCAGCTGATTGCGTCCTTTTTGAATACAAAATAAAAATTGCATAGGCTACTAGCAATTTTTTCATATTCATGCTGTCACAATATTTAAGACAGGTTCCAGACTAAGCTAGGGATTAAGAGTTGTGCAGGGTGTCTTGTTTGTGCGATGAAACTGTAGATGCAGTTGTAAAAGTAACACATGCCCATTCCCTCTCTGCTGATGCCTACTAATTGGAGAAATGCTAAGCTGATCTGATAACATGATCTGCCACACTTAAATTTACTGAAGAAAATTACATGGATAAATATTCCATACAAGAGGGTGTGATGTATTTAATAATGATAAGACTAAATGTTTCAGTCTTACACCAGGGCTGCCTGTAGTGCAGAAGTCTGGGCCTTATACATAAGCTGTATACAGAAGGGCTCTGTGAGCCCCCCTCCCGTCTGTATTTCGCCTTACATCTTGGTATAGCCCAATTACTGCTATTTGGGCCCTAAAGAGCCAGTTCCAGTTCTCCCTCAATCTTGACACCTCTTGTGCACACTATCCACATTGGATAGTGGCTGTTAAATCTGCATATAAGATTGTACTAATACTACTACTTTTCTATTCTATCATATGTTCTATTCTGACAGAAGCTGCAGCAGCCGTAGTAGTAGTAGTTATTGTAGTATAGTAGCAGTAGCAGTGGTTATAGTGGTGATAGAAGTATTGTTCTTGGTTTTGCCGCAGCTGCTGCTTCTACTGGTTTATTTTATACAAAGATTACCAGACAAAACCCATGAGGACGGTGTTTACAACCATGTTTGAATGTCTCTTTGCCAGTAGCAGTTGCAACAAGCATCAACGCGCTTTAGTAACTATTTCCTTGTTTCTGACTAAATGACACGTGTGTTTAGAAGACATCCTACAAAACCTACGAGAACATACAATGGCACGCCATAAGAGACTGGCTAATGATTTAGTCCACCATGGTCAGTAGTCTTCCTTTTACGCGCCCCAGATGGACTCATCCAACTAGCTACACTAAATGATCAGCGGAAGTGTCCAAATATCATCGTAGACTTCTCCACCCAATTAACCGAGCTTCAGAATTACCGCATCGATCAATGAACGAGGCCAGTGATGCTCGTTGGCCCGAATCTCGTATCCGAAGGTTTAAGCTGCAACACCAATTTCGGCATCTCTCGGTTCTTTCCGTCTTCATCAGTATTCCTCGCGTGTCCGCTGTGTTGAAAGGATTCCGAGTGTCGGAGCCGCAAAGGAGGCGAGCACCAGATACCCGCAGCAGTGCGCGATTCTTTCCCCCGCATCGCCCGCTCCCTAGTTCCTCTCATTCGTGTCTAAGGGCTCAAAGGTCTCGTCACCCTAGCGAGCCAGTCGTTTTTCCCTTCTCTGTATGATGAGAAGTCGGGTCCATGGGACGAGGGCTATTTTATAACCAGTGAAACGCTGGATGGTGGATGTCGTAGCGCCTTTTGGAAATGCAAAAGACGATGAATCTTACGGGCTTGCTATTGCCCGTACTGTGGGGGATGTCGTTTGGTGGATCTCCAAGCGTTCAAATCGGTAAGACTCGTAGCTTTATAGAGGGTTATGTATGAATATTCACATTTAACATCTACATGTTTTTTCCGCGTGGTGGACAAAAACGGATAGTCTAGTTATACTGAAAATTTCAAACAATTGACAGTCAGAAACATACTACGCTGTGGAACATCTGAGCGACATATGCTGATGAATGCGAGAGATAAGACGACATTTTCCCGTTTATTAATAAATGCGCTTTAATAGAATAGGATATTCCTCACCTTCTTATAATTCTTTCTTAGGTGGTCTGTTCCCTCGAGGTGCGGATCAGGAATACAGCGCTTTCCGAATCGGGATGGTTCGGTTCGGCACGGCCGAGTTCCGCCTTACACCCCATATAGACAACCTGGAGGTGGCCAACAGCTTCGCCATCACCAACTGCTGTAAGTGCGGCTCATTGAAGCGTGCCGGAATTTCATTCAATCTGATATATATGTATATATATATATCTGATGGTCCACTAAAAATATTTCAAGAAGATTTTCAGGGTGATGTCAACCCTGATTTTTGGTGGGCTATGGATTTGTACATCTTATATCTTTCTGTGTCTTTCTGAAATCGGTGTGATAGGTTAGCTTGCGATGTCTTTGAGAGGAGGAAAATGGACAAGCTGATTTAGGATCAGCTGTCAAGTAGCATTGCGCGTTTGCTAGCTGGGGCCAGGCGCAGCTCGAGAGATTTAACGCTGTTGAATATTTCAGTAAGATGGGGAGTTGTGTGCGCGCGCGCTTGATAGTGTGTTAGCCGCCTGTGATACATGGGTTGGATGGCGTAACCTTCATACATGCGTTCTATTATTAACGCTTGTCTGTGCGTTATACTGTTGCTGGAGGTTGTGCTTGTGTGCGGTTCGTTTCGTTTATCTCATTATAGTATTTTTTCCGAATCGGGTCTTTGTAATTGATAATAAGAAGAGAACAGAAAAACACGCACTTCGGCAGGTGTAAGATGTTATGTAAAGCTCTTCTGTAATCGGTATGAATTCCTGATCAGCATGGAGTTCGTTTCCACAGTAACCGTTCCTCCTTGTATGCGCGCTGCTTGATCACATTAGAAACGCTGAAAGCACTGTTGAAATGTCTTTTAATTTGCTGATGAACGTGGTTCCCAAAGAAATGATTTCCAGTCTATGAAATTAACCAGAACCGTTAACCTAAAACGGGAATTGCTCTTTCTCTTTTTCTCTTGGTGGAGCCTGAAGCAACTTCAAACCTAACGTCTGACAGATTGGGCTGTGTCTATAGATTGTGGAAAAGACTCAGGTCCTAGGCCTACACTTGAAGGTTATAAGAGGTTTTTGAAACTTAGCCATCTTTGGTGATTTACATTAGTCCCCCTTTCTACACATCCATGATTCCACACACACTGATTAAGATGAATTAATAGCTTAAATTATAATGCAAGGTAGGCTACACAGTTTAAACAATTCAGTGGATGATAAATAATCAGATTTCTCATTACAGATAGATTCACAAAAACTAAAATGGCGAGGGATTTCCTGTAACAATCTGCTGATTCTACTCGCCCACGGTTGTGCAGTCAAGTGTACCGTGGAGGCAGGCGACAGGGCCAAGAAGAGATCTGGCAAACACTGGTCATGTGTGTTTATGTGTGTGTGTGCATGAGAAAGACAGAGACAGAGAGAAAAAGAGGGAGCGAGACTGTGTGTGTGAATAAGAGAGGTCCATGAGCCTAACTATTTTAGCTTCTTTCCAAGTTACCCCCACTGTCTTATGCCATAAACACCCTATGCTGCTGAATCATGCAGATGGCCATCATAGAGCTCCATCTTCAGAGAAAATAAGTTTAGCGAGGTGTTTAGAAATGGTATTTCATAAACTAATTGCAACCCTAGAGCCCCGCATACATCACACTACAAGTTTTCTGTTTCTGTGATTCTGTTTAACATGAGTGCAGAGAATAAGAAGCTGGGCATTCCAACTTTAACATGGGCTTCATTATTTTCACTCTCACAGAACACTCATTCTTCTCAGTCTGATTATTACCACTTAAAGGGCAAATTATTATGTGGCCAGCCATTCATGCAAGTCCCCTGAACTGAGTAGGTAAACAAGCAAAGTGATGGTTTATGGTAGTGAATTGAAGGTATGTCACCTTGACAATATGAGCAGAATTCTGTAGGTTCAGTCGGTTCTCCAGCTGTCTTGCGGCTGTGCTCTGGACAGGTGGTACCACAGAGGAGTGATAAAGAGGACTGCAGCCTTAAGGTTGTTTTAAGTCAGGTCACAACTATTTTACTGTTCCTGAAAGACAATTTAATGAAGAGCACATTTTTTAGTCAGTAATTTGTTTATTACTTGTTCATTCTTCCGAGAATACAAGACATTTAAGATCATAGGAGCTGTTGGGGATTGACCGTCATTTTTTCCTCTTACTTCTCATGTAATGTTTGAAAACATACATTATGAGATTTAGGTACCTCTTGCAAAGTTGTTCTTTGTTTTAAGTGAACTGACTCTGACTCTGACTCTGACTCTGAGCTGTTTTGTGATCTGGAACAAAGGAATCTTCATATACTAAAATCTTAATTTGAAGTGGAGCAAAAGTTATATAACAGATTTGCAGGTAGAGCAAGTAGGGTGTCAGGCCCTGATGCCAAGTCTATTGCCTAAACTGGAAAAGTGGCAGTCATCTGACCCCTTTTTATTTGCAGACCTCACCTTGATTTTTACAGTCAGTAAGTTAACTATCACTGTTGTTTGAATTGGCAAAGACAGACATCTTAGAAGTTGAATGAGATTAACTAAAATCTAAAGCTCTTTTAGTACTTTCTCGTTTTTTCAATGTTCTCTGTCACAGATGGAAAGAGTACAGCAATTTCACGCAAAACACAGTCATGTATAGTTGGGCCTGCACACTTACACGCACAGTGGGAGGTTATTCTCCTTTGCACCTACACAGAAGCCAGGACATACATATTCTCATCACTTAATCAGGTACTGAGGATTTGTCCTGAAGGCTGGATGATAAAAAGAATAACACACTCTCCCTCCTTCAGCGTTTCTCTGTCCCTCCATCCTAATCATGCTTCACCTTCAAGGAAGGATTAAGGAGAGTGTGTGCTTGTGTCAGTGTGTGCTCTGTGTACCTGAGGTGTGCCCAGGAAGGTTAATGTGGTGTGTGCTAGAGGAGGGGGAGATGATTTTGCTCGACACATTTTCTGTATGTGTGCATACGTCTCAAAAGAATTAATCCTTGGCATTTGTCCTTTATTGAGCTGTTTGAAACTGCTACATGTATGCCTTTGTAATCAGAAGCTGGGACAGTAATTGACTGAGATGCTTTTCAACATCCATATGAAATACAGAGTTTCAAATCTTACATGATGTTATTAAAATATGGTTGGAATGAATGCTTTTGTTTAATAAGTAAAAAATATGTATTTGGAATTAATAACAAAATGTACATTAAAGAAGGACACCTGAGGCAACAAGGATTTTACGTTTAGTAGTTACATTTGTCTGGTCACTGAGCTCTAAAAAATGGTTCAGTTAATTTTAAGTTAAAGTAAATTTTGTGTACGTGTTTTTGTGTCTGCCAAGAAATACAGAATGAAGGTCCACTGCTGGTAGTTCCTGGTAGAAATATTTTCTTTCCTGTGTAAGAGTTAAGAAATGTAGAAAAGGCTGTCTTTTCTATTACAGCGGTATCAAGTAGCACCAGTGCATCTTCCCCAAGTTACACAGACTAACACAGACTTGTGTTGAATCAGGTACATTTCATCAACTCTTGTAGGCTAGTTCAAGGAGTTTGTAACCTAACCACAACTCACACTTTTTTTAAGGATGCAAATAGTAACTACCTATTAAGTGTCAAGATATTTTCTTCAGTAGTGTAGCAGTCCAGTTGCTCGTCCAAGACATTAATTTTGTTGATATTGACTTACTAAGAGGTACTGAGCACTACTCAGAAAGAGGTCAGCACAACCTACAGCACATTTATAATATTTTGACACCCTTGCATGAACTTGAAAATGTAGACAGAGTCAACCCACAGCAGAGTGCACTATTTGGGTATGGTAGCTCAAAGAAAAACCTAGAGAAATGATAAAACAATCAGCAGAAGATGTTAGCATTTAATTAGACATGACAATACAAGGAAATGGCATAACATTAAATGTAGTTTGTGAAATGTAGTTTTAAATTTGTGGCAAGTAGTTGTGCAGGAACATGAGAGGACAGGAGACAAAGGGGGGCATTCAAATTGTACAAAAATAGGCGTCCGGCAAGGTGTGAGGTTTCACAGAGTGGGAAGAAATAGGTAAGCACTCAAAAAGGGCCAGATCATTTTTACAATTAATGTTTAAATTCTAATTAATCTGGCCATGGCTATGCACTCAGGACCAAGAGTGAGATTGCAGGTTACAGCGCAAGGTGATGCAAATTATGAAATGGGAAATTGGGGAAACTCAAAAAGCTTTATTTTTTCTTTTAAAAGTCAGATGTATAATTTGACAAGATGTCATTTCAGGAATGAAAAACAATGTAATCCCATCAAGAGTTCCCATACTTACAAGAAATTGGTTAATATACAAACATGTGTTTCAGGTTAGTCAGTGTTTGCAAAGTGTTTCCCCTACTACCATAGGATCATAGCATACCCTAGGCTCAGGAGACATTCACTAGTTCAACATGTTTCTCTGTTTTACTAACTCAAGAGCAGCGAAGCAGTCTCTGATCCAGTGGCTCTTATCTGAACCACAAAGACGTGCTAGGTTTAAACATTTATTTGTTGCATTTGGTGCTATTACAGATTTGCTGTATGTATATAACTTTATATAGGATTTCATTCACCAAAAAAAGAAACAGGTAAACACACACCTACCTTGCTTTTGTATCAATTTTCATATCATATTCTGTACAGGCACCCCCCATACACACACACAAACACACACACACCAAACATGCTCACCTGTGTTCTGTTTTCACATGTAGCCTGTACATGAAAAACAAACAGCATCACACACTTGGAATAACACGTATTCATAGTTTTTCTTCAGAGAACAAAAAGCAGGGCAAGTAAGTAGGACAGCTAATTTTACTGCTGCTCTGTTACAGCCTAAACACAAACACAAGGTAATGCACAGGCATTGGAGTGGGTGTGTTCATCACTTTCTTCTCCTGGGCCCCTGTCTCATGGTCTCTGTGCATATGTGTTTTTGAGAGCAATGACAATGAGAAAGTGAGGAGACAATGCAGGTCAGGGTACATCTGCAAGTATCCTTGAATTGTGTCATTTTGGTTCCTAGATAGTCTTTTTGTCCCTATTGTCCTTGATAGGATTGATTCTGTACTTTTTTTCATCTGCCTAGAGAGGTTAAACCTGCCATCTCAAAGTCTCCCATCTCAAAATGTCTTTCCATGGCACAGACAAGTCTGCTTACTTCAATAGATGAAAACCACTTTGTAAATTTTAAAGGCCTTCTGTTTTGTCCTTGGATTTTATTCCATTCTTTCATGGTAGGTGCTACAGCACTGTGATTGGGTCTGAGGTGTTTTTTGACAGTCTTTTCTTTTAACTCCTTGTGTATAGACCCCATTAATCCAACTGCAACACAGTGTAATCTATTCAACCTGTCTTTAAAAATAGCTGTGAACAATGAATCAAAAAATGGACTTTCAGAGGAACATAAAACCCAACCTTTAATACTCTATTAACTTGCCTCTATCAGTACACACACTAGCCTAAATACCTAAAATAAGTATGAATCAGGAGGAAAGCAGAGTTATCAGCAGTGATAACATCAGTATTATCAATGAGGAAAAGGTTTTGAGTGGACCAAAGAGTCAATTTTGTCGCATTGAGATTCCTCTGATGTAGCAGATGGTCTGGGTCATCAGACAGGCAGACCCCATGTTGTTACACTGTGGTGTTGTGAAACAGAGGAAATGTGTGCAGTCGCTACCTTAAAACACTTACACAGCTTTTTCCTATCGCAGGGTTGTATTGACTTGGAACCAATGTATTGGAGGATACCATGTATACTGGAGAGATGCAGATGATGGCTGTTTATTTACCATTTAATCTTAACTTTACTGTGTCATACAAAAGAACATTGACGGCGCCATATTTCTAAATTGCTGCACAATGCATTACAGGCTTTACTTACACTGACAAAATGGTCCTGTCATTCATGGGGATGTATGACAAGGCATTGATGAAACGAGTACAACATTGGAACCACAGAATCCTGTTGTTAATAAACAAAGTGTTACAGATGATCTGAATCTGTCATTGATGGTCAGAATTAATATATAAAAGTTAGTGCCTTAACCTGACCATACTTTAGCATATTCCATTCATCAACAGTGTACAGTGTCAATATACAGTTTTCC